>JARGCV010000042.1:2755000-2900000 GCA_034064705.1 Bothrops alternatus
CAAGGCTAGGAGAACAGATGTGGTTTTTAAACAATACTATTTAACTAGCTGTCTCCAGTGACAGGAGAAAGAGAGGTGGGCTTAGGGACCCTTGCCAAAAGCTAAACATCCGTTTGCAGGCCCTGATCAGAAGTGATGACAACCAATGGTTTGTCTATCTCTGTGTTTAATAAGCAACACAAGACACAAAACAGAGCAGATAGACATGAAGTGTGAGAGTTGGCATCAATGCAAAACGGTGTAAATCCTCTGTAGCTGTTAAGGAACATTTCCCAACTCTCCACGTTCAGCTGCGGTTTCAAATCTCAGGAGACCAAGATTGCTTTTTGCAAATGGCAGAGGGAATTATATGCAGTAATAACAGAATAACAGAGTTGGAAGGGATCTTGAAGGTCTTCTAGTCTAACCTCTAACCACGCATGAAACTCTATACCAGGGGTAGGCAACCCTGGCTCTTTTATGACTCGTGGACTTCAACTCCCAGAATTCCTGAGCCAGCATGGCTGCTCTATACCATTTCAGACAAATGGTTGTCCAGTTTCTTTTTGAAAGCCTCCAGTGATGGAGCACCTATAACTTCTGGAGCAAAGTCGTTCTACTGATTAATTGTTGTAACTTCAGGAAATTTCTCCTTCGTTCTAGATTCCTTCTCTCCTTGATGAGTTTCATCCATTGTTTCTTGTCTCCAGGTGTTTTGGAGAATAGGTTTGACTCCCTCTTCTTTGGGGCAGCCCCTGAGATATTGAAAGACTGCTATCATGTCACTCCTCATCCTTCTTTTCATTAAACTAGACTTACCCAATTCTGACAACCATTCTTCACGTTTTAGCCTCCAGTCCTGTAACTGTCTTTGATGTTCTTCTCTGCACTCTTAGAAGACCTGCACGAAGCAACGCCAGAGGCAATCACCTGGATAGCTGATCTGGATTTCAGTTATGGGACCATGCACAGGTTTTGTATATAATTATGTAGATTGTGTGTATATGCCTGCTTCTCTTTGTCGTGTTCTCATCATACTCTAAATATACGTATTAGAGGGGCTGTCACAAACAAGAAGGGCTCAACCTACTTTCCAAAGTACCTGAAGTCCGGACAAGAAGCAACGGATGGAAACTAAGCAAGGAGAGAAGCAACCTGGAATTAAGGAGAAACTTCCTGACAGAACAATTAACCAGTAGAACGACTTGCCTCCAGAAGTTGTGGGCGCTCCATCACTGGAGGCTTTTAAGAAGAGACTGGACAGCCATTTGTCTGGGTCTCCTGCTTGAGCAGGGGGTTGGACTAGAAGACCTCCAGGGTCCCTTTCAACTTTGTTATTCTGTTACATTGTTAAATAAAGTGCCCCTTTCCCAGGGAGAAAGATTTTCACTGGGAATTTAGCATGGACAAAGATGGTGATGATGGTGGTCCTCCTTTGCCTCCAGAAGCGGTGAATGCTCCAACACTTGAAAGTTTGTAAGAAGGGATTAGACAACCATTTGTCTGAAATGGTATAGGGTTTCCTGCCTGAGCAGGAGTTGGACTAGAAGACCTTCAAGGTCCCTTCCAGCTCTATCCTATTCTATCCTATTCTATCCTATTCTATCCTATTCTATTCTATTCTATTCTATTCCTTATTCTATTCTATTCTATTCTATTCTATTCTATTCTATTCTATTCTATTCTATTCTATTCTATTCTATTCTATTCTATTCTACTCTACTCTTTCCCCATTCTAAGCACCATTCCTTTATTTGCAAAATGTTTAACCAAACTTTGCAACTCAGGTCCTTACTTTGCACGGAGAACCGTGGATATTTCGGCCAAATTCTTTTGAAGTCTTGAAATATCAAAAAAAGAAAAGTTCCAGAGCATTGCATTGTTTTTCTAATGAATATATTCTCAAAAAAGGAATGCCATGTAACTCGGCACATCAGATGCATTTAAAAGAAAAAAGCTGACCTCTCCCCTCCCCCATTCCTGTACATAAACTAATTTCTGACCAATAATGTTCAGAAAAAAATATAAAAGAGGCAACTTTGACCTCTAAAGTCTGGAAAAACCTGCCCCCTTGTTAAACCTTGCAAACTTTGAAGCTGGTCACAGTGGAAAGACCTTGAGGAACATGGAAAGAACCAACCTTTCCATTCCAAAGGGAAAAACTAAAATTATGAACACCAGTTCTGTGAGGCAACAATTTTGAGTGGTGGGAGAGAACAACCGGCCTCTAGAAGCTGTGAATGCTCCAACATTGGAAGTTCTTAAGAATAGACTGGATGGCCATTTGTCTGAAATGGTATAGGGTAGGGGTAGGCAACCTTGGCTCTTTTAGGACTCGTGGACTTCAACTCCCAGAATTCCTGAGCCAGCCATGCTGAGGGGAAAGGGAGAGGTTTCCAAGCGGAGCCACGCTGGCTCAGGAATTCTGGGAGTTGAAGTCCACGAGTCCTAAAAGAGCCAAGGTTGCCTACCCCTGATCTAGATGACAGACAGACAGACAGACAGACAAACAGACAGACAGACAGACAGATAGATAGATAGATAGACCTAGATCGGGGTAGGCAACCTTGGTTCTTTTATGACTCGTGGACTTCAACTCCCAGAATTCCTGAGCCAGCCATGCTGAGGGGAAAGGGAGAGGTTTCCAAGCGGAGCCATGCTGGCTCAGGAATTCTGGGAGTTGAAGTCCACGAGTCATAAAAGGGCCAAGGTTGCCTACTTCTGGGTTTGGTAGAACCAACAGGCCCAGGGTGCTTCTGTGGCTAATGAGGGGGATGTCTTTTCACTCCGCCCCAGACTTTGCTTATTAGGAAATCCCAGGCTGTGGAGTAGATGGTGTGTATATGTGGGGGAGGGAGAGAAAACTTTTTGAGGAAAGCAATGGAAAGTAGCTACAGTAGACTTGCCTGGAAGCAGCCAGTTAGAAATACCCCAATAGGTAGGAGTAGAGTTCGCATTGTATTCAGACAGTGGGGGGGATGATGGGGACTGTAGTCTGACAAACCTGGAGAGGATTGGTCTACACCAGGGGTAGGCAACCTTGGCCCTTTTATGACTCGTGGACTTCAACTCCCAGAATTCCTCAGCCAGCCTGGCTCAGCTTGGAAAGCTCTCCCTTTCCCCTCAGAGTGGCTGGCTCAGGAATTCTGGGAGTTGAAGTCCACCAGTCATAAAGCGGCCTAGGCCTAGGCTAGAGGTAGGCCACCTTGGCTCTTTTATGACTCGTGGACTTCAATTTCCAGAATTCCTGAGCCAGCCATGCTGAGGGGAAAGGGAGAGGTTTCCAAGCTGAGCTGTGCTGGCTCAGGAATTCTGGGAGTTGAAGTCCACGAGTCATAAAAGGACCAAGGTGGCCTACCCCTGGTATAGGGTATCCTGCCTGAGCAGAGGGTTGGACTAGATGACCCCCGAGGTCTCTTCCAACTCTGTTTTCTATTCTATTACAGGCTCATTTTGCCAATGGCCAGCAATTCGATTCTCACCGGCTGAAAGTAGACTCAGCCTTCCATCCTTCCGAGGTCGGTAAAATGAGGACCCGGATTGTTGGGGGGGGGGGAAGATGCTGACTCTGTAAACCGCTTAGAAAGAGCTGTAAAACACCGTGAAGCGCCATATAAGTCTAAGGGCTATTGCTGTGAGTCCATTAATGTAAACTCAGCCAGTGCCGTGACTTATGGTTCTGCGTATCCCATGGACCCAGCAAATTGGAGCAGTTGAGTAAACTGCTGGTCCCATCCAGCTGTGCCAAAATGAACCAACAGGTTTACTAAGAGTCCTCGAAGAATGGGCAAAACCTGGGAACCGTTTCTCAAAAACAAAGGGAAGATGATCATGTGTCTGCCTTTGCATGTGTTTACAGGCAGTTCCTTATTTATGAGCTTCCCTCCGGCGGGTTCACCATTTTTGGAAAACCCACTTTTTGTTACTACTGCTAGCAAAGCTTGTGAATGCAGCTGGTGCCATCTGCTGGCTTCCTTTGCACCAACCGCTCCTATTTGACGGTTCTCCGGTGTGGAGTAAAACACAAATAAGCGAAGGTTTACTCCCTCGCTAAAAGGGAAAAATGTTATTATTTATCAGCAGAAGCTAGGCAATGAAACCGAATCCCTGTGGTGTAATTTATTGGGCAACAGACAAATGGAGTGCCACCTTATTATTTATCAGCAGTTCTTTCTGAGATGGGTGAAAAAGAAATATTTATATTTATAGCCTCGCAGCAGTTCAGCACTGCAGACGGAGCTGCTTCCCTTCCCCGCTGCTTCTGGCTGTTTCATAATGCCAGCTTCAGAAAGTCCACCTGGGTTGGGCTGTTGACTGGTTCTTAAGAATCCTGCATCCAGTTCTGGTCACCGTATTATAAAAAAGATGTTGAGACTCTGGAAAGAGTGCAGAGAAGAGCAGCAAAGATGATCAGGGGACTGGAGGCTAAAACATATGAGGAACGGTTGCTGGAATTTGGTATGTCTAGTTTAATGAAGAGAAGGATGTAGGGGGACATGATAGCAGTGTTCCAATATCTCAGGGGCTGCCCCAAAGAAGAAGGAGTCAAGCTATTCTCCAAAGCGCCTGAAGACAGGACAAGAAGCAACGGATGGAAACTAATCAAGGAGAGAAGCAACCTAGAACTAAGGAGAAACTTCCTGACAGAACAATTAACCAGTGGAACAACCTGTCTCCAGAAGTTGTGAATGCTCCAACATTGGAAGTTTTAAAGAAGAGACTAGACAACCATCTGTCTGAGATGCTGTAGGTTCTCCTGCTTGAGCAGGAGGCTGGACTAGAAGACCTCCAAGGTCCCTTCCAGCTCTATTCTATTCTATTCTATTCTATTCTATTCTATTCTATTCTATTCTATTCTATTCTATTCTATTCTATTCTATTCTATTCTATTCTATTCCATTCCATATTCTATTCTATTCTATTCTATTCTATTCTATTCTATTCTATTCTATTCTATTCTATTCTATTCTATTCTATTCTATTCTATTCCATTCTATTTCTATTTCTATTCCACTCCACTCCACGTATTCTGACACCAGAGGTGAGCAATGCCCATAATATGTAGCCATTCAATACACCTGCGTAAGCGAGCAGCAGTTCACAAAATAAAATGGGAATAAAATGGATTACGGCTAATTCCCAATTTACAAGGGTTTGTTTAGGGACTGTTCCACGGCACTGAAGAGGGACTTACGACCGTTGTTTACCCTTACGACTGTTGCAGCATAAATGGTTAATTTTGTTGAATATTTAAAGTAGGCAAATATGTTTGTGTGTTGTGAGCAGGGGTCTTCAAACTTGGCCCTTTTATGACTTGTGGACTTCAACTCCCAGAATTGGTCACGTGATCAAAATTCAGACGTTTGGCAGCAGACTCGTATTTACGACGGTGTCAAGGGAGAAAACCTGATTCATTTTACAACGGCCTCACTAACTGAGCGACCTCCGTGATTCGCTTAGTAACGGTGGCAAGAAAGGTCGTAAAGGGGGGGCAAAACTCACTTAACAACTGTCTGGCTTCGCAGTGGAAACGTTGGGGTCCATTGTGGTTGTTGGTTATGACCTATAAAGCCCTACATGGCATCAGACCAGGTTACTTGCGGGACCGTCTGCTGCCTCACGAAACCCAGCGACCGGTTAGGGCCCACAGTGTCGGCCTTCTCCAGGTCCCGTCAGCCAGACAGTGTCGCCTGGCGGGGCCTAGGGGAAGGGCCTTCTCTGTTGCGGCCCCGGCCCTCTGGAACCAACTCCCCCCAGAGGTCCGTGTCGCCCCCACCCTCTCTGCCTTTCGCGAATTATTGAAGACACATCTTTGCCGACAGGCCTGGGGCAATTAACATCTTGCCCCTAGCCAGTGTATGTTTGTGTGTATGTTTGTTGGATGACTGGCTTTTTAATTTAGGGGTTCTTTTTATATATGTATTTTTTATATATGTATTATGTAGTTTTTTAATATTAGATTTCTATTTATGCTGTGAGCCACCCTGAGTTCCCGGAATAGGGCGGCATAGAAATTTAATAAATAATAATAATAATAATGATAATAATAATAATAATAATGTCTGTTGACGTTACTACGAGATTTCTCCTGATTTTTCCCAAGACGGTTGAGTGATGCCACCTTCTGCCTGTGCCAAACGGTTACAGGCAATCTTCCTGGCTGAAATCTGACAACCTAGAGCAGGGGTCATCTAGTCCAGCCCCCTGCTCAGGCAGGAAACCCTATACCATTTCAGACCAATGGCTGTCCAGTCTCTTCGTAAAATGTTTTAAGAGGGATGGACTTCATCTCCCAGAATTCCCCAGCCAGGTTACTCAGAATTTCAGATATCTTATTGAAGTGATGCCTTTTTTCAAATATAGGTGGTCCTTGACTTACAGCCATTTGTTTAGTGACCGTTCAAAGTTAACCACGGACTGAAATAAAGTGACTTAGGGCCATTTTTCATATTTGTGACCATTGAAGCAGCGCTAGGGTCAGCTGAACAAAATTGGGCCTCTTGGCAACTGACATGGACTTATGAGTTGCAGTGTCCCGGGAGGTCATGTGATCCCCCTTTTGCAACCTTCTGACAAGCAAAGTAATAATAATAATAATAATAATAATAATAATAATAATAATAATAATAATAATAATAATAATAAAGTTGGAAGGGACCTTGGAGGTCATCCACTCCAACCCCCTGCTCAGGCAGAAAACCGTACACCATTTCAGACAAATGGCTGTCCAGTCTCTTCTTAAAGACTTCCAGTGTTGAAACATCTAGAACTTCTGGTGGCAGGTTGTTCCACTGGTTAATTTTTCTAACTGTCAGGAAATTTCTCCTTAGTTCTAGGTTGCTTCTCTCCTTGATTAGTTTCCATCCATTGCTTCTTGTCCTGCCTTCAGGTGCTTTGGAGACTAGCTTGACTCCCTCTTCTTTGGGGCAGTCCCTGAGATACTGGAAGACTGCTATCATGTCACCCTTAGTCCTTCTCTTCATTAAACTAAACATTCCGAGTTCCAGCAACTGTTTTTTATAGGAAAAAAAAAAAGCACCTTTGGAACATGGATTGAGGGAGCAGATGGCACGTCTGAGAAGCTGTTTATTTTGGCAGCTCTGGCAGAACAACCCAAGGTTTAAAATCAACATTTCAGTCTCTTTCACGTAGAAGTTTTCCTATCAGCAATGGGTTGCAAGGAAGGACATACACTGCTAGGGGCCCAAGATTCAGTGTCCAGCAGCACTTGCAAAAAAAAAAAAAAATGTCAGTAAAATTTAGTCCTATGAAAGGCTGCAGGATTATTTAATTAGCAATGCAAGCAGGAAGACATCTATCATTCATATGGAAAGATGATAGAAAATAATTTGTTTGATGTCTGTGGAAGGTCACCCTTCCTCACTCGCACCTCACACTAGGTGCTAGACAAATGATCTTCAGAATGATTTGGGAGAAGGAAGAGATAGAAGTGGAGATGGAGGAGGAGGGGAGGAAGAAGAAAAGAGAGGAGGAAGAGAAGAGAGGAGGAGGAGGAGAATAAGATGAAGAAAAGAGAGGAGGAAGAGGAGAAGGAGAAGAAGAAGAAGAAGAGAGAGGAGGAAGAGAAGAAAAGAGAGAGGAGGAGGAGACAATGAAGAGAGGAGGAGGAGGAGGAGAAGGAGAAGAAGAAGAAGAAGAAGAAGAAGAAGAAGAAGAAGAAGAAGAAGAAGAAGAAGAAGAAGAAGAAGAAGAAGAAGAAGAAGAAGAAGAAGAAGAAGAAGAAGAAGAATTTGGAATAAGGCTGCAAAGTTTTCAGGGAACGCAACTTTGCTCCTGTGAAGCTAAATCTTCCATTCTTCCTTGCTCCGAAACTTTCTTTGGACCACAGGAACAAAGAGCATCTTATTCCCCGTTGTGCTGAACCCGGGAGAAGAAGACCTGGCTTACTCTGAAAGGAAACGGAATGGTGTCACAGCGTGAAGGATTAATTCCCACCTTCATCGTGACACTTCAAAAATAACCCATGCCTTCTCTTAGCTTAAGTATTAAAAACTTGTTTTGTTTCTTTTTGGTGCTGAAGGCAGATAACACAAACCAGACAGCTGTCCTTCCTTCAGTGGGTGGAAAGGATACAGTTGATGGTGAGCAATGTTGTTTATTGTACCTGCAGGTGTTGTCTAAAATGATAAAAACACGACTGGTGTGAAACGTAACCGTACTCCTCTGGCAACAGAACAATCAAAGTCAAAAGTCTGTTTTGGCTGGATAAAAGGGCTCAGCAAAGTTACCCAATGACTCACGTGCACCATAAGACACACAGCACATTTTCAGATGGGAACAATGCCCGGACATATTCCACCTCTCGCTGGAGGTGCGTCTTATCACCTGGGAGATCGAGGTCTGCCCACAGCTAAGCAAACCGCAAACAGCCAAACATCTGTTGAAGCTGGTGCAGGGAGAAAACAGCTGTTCCATTAACGCACGAGAATCATAACACTCAAAACAATCCGATTCCTAAGATAGGGAGGAAGCAGAAAGTGTGTTTGGATGACAACTCCCAGCGTTCCACACCATTGAACCACCTGGCAGGTGAGAAACAGGAATTCAAGAACACCTGGATGACCTGGGATGCTCCCCAGCCCTGTAATATGAGTCAGTCTGGGCTTAGTCCATTTTCACTTAACTTCCAGAATATATTGGAATGGAAATTATGTTAAATGCATATAATTTAATGCAACGTAAAAGTGAATGGAGGCAGCGGGAGAGCTGGTTTCGATGAGCTGAATGGACTAAAATGTCAGTCAAATTTAAATTAATTTAACGGGGGCAGCCGGAGAGGCCTTCGGTAGCCGTGACATCTTGGCAAAATACTCTGTCCAAAATAGAGTAGCAAATCTTTTTATTATTTACCACGTTGGAGGTGGTGGCTGCATTTGGATAGTACCGAGGAAGAAATTAAACTGACTTTGGTTCTTAAGAGAGGCAGATCAATAACCCTTCTTTTAAAATGGCAAGAAAAACCCTTTCTTCAAAAATGTGTATTAAATGGTTGGGATGATACATGGGAAACTTTTTGAAAGATTATAAATACACACAAACACACATCATCTTTCTTTCTTTCTTACCTATCTATCATCTATAATATATCTTTATCAATCAATCAATCATCTATAATTATATATATCTCATTATCAATCTATAATTCATTCTATCTATCTCATCTATAATCTATCTTAATCAATCATCTATAATTATATATCTCTCATTATCTATCTATCTATCTATCTATCTATCTATCTATCTATCTATCTATCTATCTATCAATCATCTATCCATCCATCCATCCCACCCAGTCTGCCCTCTCTCTCTCCCCCTTCCCTCTCTGGGCAACATATGTGTGTATATGAGAATATATGCATAATTTATTTTATTTATTTTTTGTCATGCTTGTGCAGTGTACATTGGAGGTGGTTACCCTTTGAGAGCTGTATGCAACGAAATCTCATTTTAATATATGTTGATTAGTGTACATTTAAGATGACAATAAAATTATCTTATCCTATCCCATCCCATCCCCCACCTGCTGGTTGGGTAATTCTGGGAACTGAAGTCCACAAGTCTTACAATTGCCAAGCTTTCTGGCTTAAATTGTATTAATCAGAGGGACAGGGGCGAGGATCCTGAACAAGAAACCAGGAGCTTGTTATGAGTTTTAGGCCTTCTGTTTTTGAAAGCTTGCCTGTGTGACTTTGGACCAATCCCTCAGCCCAGCCCAACTGACAGGGTGATGGTTGTGTGGAAAATAGGAGGAAGGGCATTAGATATGTACCCAACGTGTGCTGGCTGAACATTAAGAGGATAAACATCTAATGATAGCGGGGGAAAAAAAGGGATTGGTTTCATTTTAATTTGGAGATTTCCAAAAACCAATTGAAAAGTTTTTTCCCCTCTCTCTTCAAAATTTGGGTCTCACCCAAGATCTAGATTCAGTTAGCTAAATAACTCAGCTTAATTATGCCACGTTTTGAGGAGGTAGTGACAGGACTTCCCAAATGAGTAATTGGTCTATTACTTTCCCAAGAGCTCCCTTGCACGGACACCCACGCCCGCCGTGAAACTACTCATATAACAGTTAGCATTAAAAGCGGCTTCATCTCAGCTGTCATTCCAGGTCTGGGTGCAAAGCACGATGTTCATGCTGCTCTGTGCATCAGGCTGCAATCGGCCCCATTTCTCACTTCTGATTACCATTTTAATCACCATGCATCTGGTAAGCCCACAGCCAAGTTCAGATGCAGATCCCCAATGCAGCTTAACTGCCACACTGACCTGCATTTCAGTGTGGTGTTACACACTCAAGGGGTTTTTGACACTGTCTGCCCTATGATGCTGTTCTAGATAACAGAAGTTAGAAGGGGCCTTGGAGGTCTTCTAGTCCAACCCCCTGCTCAGGCAGGAAACAACTATACCATTTAAGACAAGTGGCTATCCAGTCTCTTCTTGAAAACCTCCAGTGTTGGAGCACCCACAACTTCTGGAGACAGGTTGTTCCACTGGTTAATTGTTCCAACTGTCAGGAAATTTCTTAGTTCTAGGTTGGATCTTTCCTGGATGCTTCTTGTCCTGCCTTTGGGTGCTTTGGAGGATAGATTGACCCCTTTTTTCTTATGGCAACCCCTCAAATATTGGAACACTGCTATCCTGTCACTCCTAGTCCTTCTTTTCATTAAACTAGACATACCCAAATCCAGCAACCTTTCTTTGTATGTTTTTGCCTCCAGTCCTTTAATCATCTTTGTTGCTCTTCTCTGCACTCTTTCCAGAGTGTGCTGATGATGTTACCTAGTTGGGTAATGAAACATCTGCAAGAAAACAAGCACCTTTGAGATAACTGTGACCTGAATGACTGAGAATCTCCCTAGACACAAAGGCTCCACAATTCTCCTCCTCCTCTGCAAACCCCTGCCTAGCACTGATGTTATCACGTTGGGTCATGAAACGTCTGCAAGAAAACCACCCAGCTCAGAGAGCACCAAGGACTCCATAGTTGTTGTCATCCTCCTTCTCAAACCTCACCCTTCTAACACTAATGATGTTATCAAGTTGGGTCATGAAACGTGTACAAGAAAACCACCCAGCTCAGAGAGCACCAAGGACTCCATAGTTGTTGTCATCCTCCTTCTCAAACCTCACCCTTCTAACACTAATGATGTTATCAAGTTGGGTCATGAAACGTGTACAAGAAAACCACCCAGCTCAGAGAGCACCAAGGACTCCATAGTTGTTGTCATCCTCCTCCTCAAACCTCACTCCCTTCTAACACTAATGATGTTACCAAGTTGGGTCATGAAACGTCTGCAAGAAAACCACCCAGCTCAGAGAGCACCAAGGACTCCATAGTTATTGTCATCCTCCTTCTCCTCTCCTCTCCTCAAACCTCACTCCCTTCTAGCACTGATGATGTTACCAAGTAGGGTCATGAAATGTCTGTAAGAAAACCACCCAGCTCAGAGAGCACCAAGGACCCCTCATTTCAACCCTGAGCTACAAATATTCTCCTTTATCGCTAAAAGCTGAATTTCAGCAAAAATGCCTACAGAAAACAATTGGTTCCACAAACAAACAGGCTTGTAAAATCTGGTGAGTCATGTGACAATCTTCCTTACCAGTCTCATGATTTACAACCCTTAATGGGCAGGTTCCACTACTGGCGTAGGTGGAGGACTTACTTGCATGACAGGTGGGTAAACATTTAATTAACGAATCACACAATTATCATGGCTCCGACAACCTACATGCCCAATGAGAAAAACCCACTGCTAGACAAGAGTCTCATACAAAACAGTGAAGCCTTTTATTGTCTTTTATTGTGGCGGCTGGAGGCCTCCCCCAAAATCACCTCAGGATGCTTTTCGAGAATTCTCTCACCACTCCAGAACAAAAGGATCATTAAAAAAGACATAGTTTTCATACAGGACTTGAGCAAAAACAGGTACATTTCATTTCATTTATAGGGGAGGGGGGTTTGTCATGATTATAAAGGTTCTAGATCTCATTGGCAGACCTTAACGTGAACATTTTACCTGATAAAAAAAAGCACCAGAAAAAGTCATCGCCATCATGATTTAGCAGGGCTAAAATTAAAAGCAGGAATGTCAGGACTTTGTCAACTTTTTAAGCCTTGTGGACTTCAACTCCCAGAATTCCCTAGCCAGTGTGGCTGGCTGGGGAATTCTGGGAGTTGAAGTCCACAGATCTTAAAAGTGGCCAAGGTCCTGACATTCCTGCTTTTAAACCTTTAAAGGCCTGCTTTAAAGTCTCAGTATCGATTCCTCATTTTTGCAAACTACTGAGACTCAAAGGAGTTGTGTCGTTGTGTCCAAGTGTGTGGCTGATGGAAGTCAATTAACAGGGCAGTCCCTGAAGGAAATAACCGCCATTGCAATGTGATCACACGTAATTTAAGAAGAATAAAAATAACCAGCACGATCTCCTGCACATTATACAGCTAATTTTCATTTTTTCCTCTGATTGACTGCCAGGTTGACTGCTGGATGACTTATGGACACGAAGCATTAAAATTCATTAAATTGTCATTTTTAGGAGACCAGCAACCACACGAAGGCCTCGTTTTTCAAGAAGCAGATTGGCACCCGCTGCCCAGCGCCTTCCCGCCTTGGCCCGTCTCTCCATCTTGTCAGAAAAAGAACATGTGAACGTGTCACAGCACCACCACCACGCCTGCCGAGTTCCTGAATTTCCATCGAGAGAGGTAGAGAAATCAACGGAAAGCCACTTCTATCGATGGCGAAGTGTGAACTGGGTGTGACAGGAAGCGCTGGTGTAAGAAAAGAGACACACATTTCTCATTTTCGATGGTCTTAACAGCCACTTCAGATGCCACCAAAGTTGGCTCTCATCTTTGAGCCAACTGACGTTGGACACTTGCTGTGGAGATCTTGATGTTCTCCTGAGATGTTAAAATCTTTGGACCTTCATCCTTTAATAGCCAACCTTCTCCCCCCTCCCCCCGAGGTTTTCCAGCTGGATGGACTTCAATTCCATTTCTCAGCCAGAAATAAAGCCCATCTGCAAGAATCCTAGGACCCAAGTCCATGCGTCTGGAAAACCTCTGGGTCTTGCACAAGATCATTTGTGCATGAGTGGAAAATGGAAAGGAAAATATCTCCTTGCTCTATCCATTTCACTGAATTTCCGGCATCCAAAGTTAACAGGAACGCCAACATAGACCCATAATTCTAATGTTTTTTTTTTTTTTTTTTTTGCTAAGTGCAAATTTCACATTCTGGACATATTAGAAGCTGCATCGAAAGATGATCAAGAATAGATTTGGGATGGTGGTTGTTTCCCCCCCCCCTATTTCCCAGGGTTTGATTTCAATCACCAGGTACAAAGGCTTGACAACTGCATAGGAATATAACGTGTCTTCCTTTGCAATGGTTAAGACACCCCCGCCCCACCCACCTACCCCCAAAACACAAAGGCATTGTAGTATTTTTTTTTTGTTCATCTCTATACATACTTCTTCCAGCTAAGGATACACACAAGCTTTTATTTTTATATTCAAAGTTTTCACACTATAAGGCTATTAAAAATGCTGGTATGTTCTGTAAATGACTAAGCCGGTCTTCTGAAATAAACCTCAGGAGACTTTTAACTTGCTTTGTTTTCCCAAGACGCCAAGAATGTTTTTCCAAAGGGATGTAGGATCGGAGGAAGGAGACCCATCACCATAAAAAAACAAACCAACAAACCCTGTGCTTTATAAAACTTCAGAGTTGTGCCTTTGAAGACATTCTTTATCTATGAAGCTAGAAGTCACCTTTGTTCTACCTCCGCTCTCTTCGGACTTTCAATACATGGAATCAAGCCAAGTTCCACGAGTGTCCTTCATCCCATGCCTGTGCATGAATGGTCCCCATGCGCTTGTTCATACACCAACTGCTCCTATGCCATGAGGTAATGGGCTTGGTGGAAGGAGGCACACGTGGGAATGGACTCGCCCTGAAAGATTTCCTCCACCAGCCAAACTCACCCTGTCTGGGAGTGAGGTTGTGACCATGATTGAATTCTGGTGGACCACAATCTTCTGATTGTTTCGGAGTCTCCACCTGCTCCTAAGGCCAGTTAAAGGTGTTCTGGAGCGTTTCACCTGGTTTTGGGGAAGGGAAGGAACTAGGATTCAACATTCCTATCATCCACAAAAGGAGAGTCCAAGCGTGACCACTTTTAAGACTTGTGGACTTCAACTCCCAGAATTCCTCAGCCAACATGAGAGTTGAAATCCACAGCTGTTAAAAGTTGCCAAGGTTGGACACCCCGGAGCTAAAGGATGGGAAAAGGAGAGGAAGCAGGGAACCAGCTCACGTTCCTCTCCTTCCAACACGCTAGCTGTCTCCTCAAAGTGGCTCTCACGGGTGGTCCAAACCTCCAGGAGATACCCTGAAATAATTCAAATCTTTCATGCTAGATTTTGCTAGTGTTCCTACTAACACCATGTCTAGTTCAGAAGCAAAAGATGACCACACTAGATTGTCATTTGAGACTCACACTATTCAATATATAGGGTGGGGTTTTTTTTTCTCCCCTTCTCTAATTTTTTTTTTTTTAAACTTTCAGGAAAACTCCAAATCTTGACCAGTCAACTCAAGAAATCAATTTGCCTACTTTAGGGACCGTCGGGGTCCATTGTACCCAGAAGAGCAGATCCTCAAAAACCCAAAACATCGCGAAGATGACTTACATTCAACTCCCAAACGGAACCTAAGCGTCATTTGCCCAGTCACGTCAACTGTTTCCAGGTTATTACAGAAAGAATTGAAGCTTTTGTTTTTAAAAAGAGGAGGAAGCACATCGCTCTGAAAATTTCATGGTGAGAACAGAATTTCCGCTCTCTGGCACTGCTCAAACTTAGCCGCTTTCAGCCTGCTTGAATGTCTTTCCCCACACGGCCACCTTTTCGAACAAAGCATTTATCCGTTATTTTAGGATAAAATAACGCTCTGCATAAAATTGTTTCTTATGCTTCCTCAAAACGACAAGAGACGTTACCGTCTTCCCTGCCTCCGTTTAGTTTGCGGCCCGTACACGAAGCAGTCAAGAAAAGGGGTGTGCAAAATAGTTCATCGTGAAACAGGCCAATTTTGGAACAGGCCGTTCTACTTTGGGGGAAAAAAGCCTGCATTCTCTACTTCTTGACATCATACATCTTTTTAATCTGCCAAAGCTATTTCACAAAGCACGGCCACCTTGCGACCTGAAATCTGTCTTGTGAAGCATCTGGGAAACAAATTTCCCCAAGCAATGAAATCAGCCAGAATCAACTAGATCACCTATGCTAGGAACAGCACCAGTGGATCAAAACGGACATCCTAAACCAGGGGTAGGCAACCTTGGCTGTTTTATGACTCGTGGACTTCAACTCCCAGAATTCCTGAGCCAGCCGTGCTGAGGGGAAAGGGAGAGGTGTCCAAGCTGAGCCATATTGGCGGAGGAATTCTGGGAGTTGAAGTCCACCTGTCATGAAGGGGCCATAGTTCCCCCATGCTGGCTGAGGAATTCTGGGAGTTGAAGTCCACCAGTCATGAAAGAGCCAAGGTGGCCTATCCCTGCCCTAAACCTTGCAGAAAGAAAACGCTTGCTCACGTTGTAGTTCCATATTTCGAATGAGGAACAGACTACAAGACGCAAGGACAGTATCTTACATTTCCTCCCCCCCCCACCCCAAGTTTCTAGATCTTATGATCTTGAAGGAAGTGTCTGGACAATGTTTGAGGAGGTTATAGTACTTAGTAAGACAACTTATATCTTGATAGGAACTGAAACGTCTCTTCAATATATGTGCTAGGATCAAGCAAAGAAGATGATTCATTTCATGCATGCTCAACCCCCGAAGGGTTCCAGCCCAATGGAAGAAAATCTTAGCAACGGTCCGGGTTTAGAAATCCTGGTTATATATGCAATTGGGGAATTCCTAACGCAGCTGAGGCACATCAAAGATGGATGAAGGGCTAAGGATTGCTCTTGGGAGATTTTAACAGTGGCCTAAAGTTCTAAATAAAATCCGTAGGGTTTAACTTGTTCATATTCTGGGGAAGATAAAAGGAAAATCTCCCACCAAGAAAAGCAACGGAAGAGAGGTGGTGGCTGAACTTTGGTGAAGATGGACAGTTATTCCATTATCTGGGATGCTTCAGTTTGGATTCCTGGGTCAAACAGGGCTGGATTTATGACCTCTTAAAGACAGATTTGGTAGGCTGGTGGGAAGGGAACACAATGAACTATTTGGAGAAAGAAGAAAATATTTCTGCCCCACCAGTGAGGTGCAAGGAAGCCATCTCTTCTACAAGGAAGACTGGAGGAGTCCCTCTCTGGAGCACTGCTGATGGCGGAGCGCATAGAGCTCAGTTATATACACACACGATCCACAGGCAACATTAACCATAGTCTGCATCTAACTGGAGGACAAACCAACTCCTTAGGAACTGATGGATGGACCCGCGTTAGTTCACCCCACCTTAAGTGGGCTTCGCTCAACCCAGCTCTTTTTAAGGTTGTGGCTTTGCCACGATTTGGAGAGAGAACATCCATGGACCACAGCAGCGAGTGCAAAAAGAACAGGAAAATGATGGAAGTTTCAAGATAGGATGTTCCTCCTTAGAAGCCAACCACAGGTCCCAAAGCTAAGCTAGAAAAGCAACTAGCTGGATGTTCCAGATAGAGACCACGTGAAGCCGCTCTGCAAACGTAAAGACTCTCCAAAATCTAGAAAGCATCTTAAAAAGTCAGTCAATATATCTTGACGGCAGCAGGACTACTGTATGTGCAAAAAAGGAAGGTTGTTTCGATTCCCCCTATGGACGGAGGGCTACAGAAGCTGATGGAGCTGGCAGAGATGGCCAAACTGACTGTTTTGATGAAAGAAAAGTACCTTTGTTTCTACATGGAAACCGCTTCTGGACTTTGTGCTTGAGGTGGAAAAGAACGAAACTTGGATTCTGGCTTCCACTGATTAGATTGATTTGTTGTTACAGAAATGGCTAGTTTTTACTACTGTGAAAAAGTACTAAATTGAGGCTCCTTGGCAACTTTTAAGACTTGTGGACTTCAACTCCCAGAATTCCTCGGCCAGCTTTCACAAGTCTTAAAGTTGCCAAGATTGAGGAGCCCTGCTCTATTCGACTGCAATGGAGGAAGTCAATCTCTTTTTTCCGCCTTCTTCTCCCTTTTTCCTCCCTGCTGTGTCCTCCTATTTGTTTTGCCGTTTCTATTTTACTGTACCACTTCATAAAATGTTATTAAAAAAAGGAAGAAAAGTCAGTCAAGAGTTTATGCAGGTGACAAACAATGTTCTGCGATGCCTCACAACCTACAAAGAGCTAAATCAAACGATAAGCCAGGTTTCTCCTCTCCCCAACGGCTGAATCCTTGTCTTCTAAAACGACACGATCCCTGTAGGTGTCGAGGCAGGTGGCAAAGCTCTTCCACTTATTCACTGGTCCTCTTAACAACACCAACCAAACAAGCATCCTTCATCCAGAATCTGTAACTCTCTTTCTGGGACAATTGGATCATCCCTTAATAACCCCAAAGCTGATGGATGACACCTTATTTTTTAGAAGTTTAAACTTCTCCACTTTCAATCTCATAATTCCCTTTTTCTCTCCATAGAGGACCCCAGAGATGACTGTGGAGGAGCGTCAGACCGGCTAACAAAATTGGATTTACGCCCAGGATGGGAAGACTATGTTAAAATGGCTTTGCCTTCAAGTCTCTTGGCTGTGAGAGGAAGGAGAAACGAGCTTAGGCCTCTCTTATCCTGTTAACACCCAGGACAGGACTTAGAGGACAGCAGGGAAGTTTCTTCCATAATATTCTGCCAACCACAAGCCGAAAGGATGCAGACAAAACCCAGCTCTCCAAGAAAGGGAGAAGGCCACTAACCTCCCTGTCCACTTTTGAACTTTTACTGGATGGGTTTATTCCATTGGTTTGGGTAAAACGTTTCTTATTTTTCATTTCTACATTTCATTTCTTGCCGTTCTGCCCCCAGCTCTCAATATTTTCATCAATCCACCTAAAAAGCAGCCAGCAATTAAAATACATGTCTATAAATATATAAACAGGAGGACAGATAAGAAGTCTCAACTCCTTCATGAGTTCAACTGCAGTTGACAAACTGGGTTGATTCAGCAGATCTAGTGGCTTAACAGAAAGAAGCCTTGGGCTGTTTTGGGGAACAGGAGATGCCCCCAGATCGAAGCAGGCATCTGTGCTTCCATGGATAAAACACAGCAGCTGGCAGTTGTGTGTGTGTGTGTGTGTGTGTGTGTGTGTGTGTGTGTGTGTGTGTGTGTGTGTGTGTGTGTGTGTGTGTGTGTGTGTGTGTGTATATATATATATATATATATATATATATATATATATATATATATATATATATATATATATATATATATATATATATATATAAATTAATTGGCTCACTGTGATAAGAGGATAGACTCGACGTGAGAGGCTGTAATCTGTCTCTCCGGTCACCAGGACTGCAATGCGACAGTCCTGGTGACTTGTGAGGACGTAAGTCTCCTCACCACAAAGAGTGGGTGAGGAAGTATGTACAAAAGTGCATTGCACACACGTTGGAGAAAGTTGTAAAACTCAAAAGTTCCTCCCTGTAGATCAGGCGTGGGCAACTAATTCTGTGGACTTCAACTCCCAGAATTCCTGAGCCATCCACGCTGGCTCAGGGATTCTGGGAGCTGAAGTCTACAGGTCGTAAAGGGACCATAGTCGCCCACCCCTTGCTCAAGGTCAGCGGTGGGGAACCATGGCGCTTTTATGACTTGTGGAATTCCTGAGTCAGCCATGTGTTCTCCCCCCCCCCCGAGACTTTCTAACAAGCAAAGTCAATGGGGCAGCCATGCTGGCTGAGGAATTCGGGGAATTGAAGTCCACAAGTCATAAAAGGGCCATGGTTCCCCACCCTTGCTCTAGGTCAGGAGTAGGCAACCTTGGCTCTTTTGTGACTCGTGGACTTCAACTCCCAGAATTCCTCAGCCAGCATGAGGGAAACTTTGGCCCCCTCATGACTCGTGGACTTCAACTCCCAGAATTCCTCAGCCAACATGAGGGAAACTATGGCCCCCTCATGACTTGTGGACTTCAACTCCCAGAATTCCTGAGCCAGCATGAGGGAAGCTATGGCCCCCTCATGACTTGTGGACTTCAACTCCCAGAATTCCTGAGCCAGCATGAGGAAAGCTATGGCCCCCTCATGACTTGCGGACTTCAACTCCCAGAATTCCTGAGCCAACATGGCTCAGCTTGGAAACCTCTCTTTCCCCACAGCATGGCTGGCTCAGGAATTCTGGGAGTTGAAGTCCACGAGTCATAAAAGAGCCAAGGTTGCCTATCCCTGCTCTAGGTCCACAAAATGGGGATGTGAAGAGGCTTTATTTAAAAATATTAATTCCACGTAGTCAATACTGAACTTTTACAAAAAATGACTCTCAGCCAGACACTTCAAGAAAAAAAAAAAACAAAAAAACATAACAAACCTCCAGAAAAGGGATTTTCTCAGCTTCTTCCTCAAAACCTCTGAACCTATTGCAGCCAACGATACCGGGACCCCACAAAAATACCTCCAAATCAAGTGCCATTCCGTCCCATCAGTAATTCCCGCGTCCCATTCCTGTTTCCTGAAAAACCTCCTTCACACACACCTTCCTAAATTTCCCTCCGTTTTCTCGTCGAGAGAGACCGCCTTTCCCGTCTCCAACTTCAACCCGCCTTCTTCTCCCAGACATCCTAAAAGTCGTAGTTATCAAATCGAAGGGGAATTTTATGACTTTATGGGCTAGTACCACAAACCCGCGCAAAGAGAAACAGCCTTCTCGCTGGAAGGGGGTGGGGGTGGGGTGAGGACAGACCGTGATGCGTTCGAGACACATCAGGATCGGTGGATCCATCTCTACAGACCAGGTGATGTCTCGCCAACTGTCCAAGCCTCCCAAGTCTTGCCAAAAAAGGATGACCCAGCTATCTTTTCAAACGTTAAACGCCAAAGAAGCACAGCATAGCACAACGCCCTTCGTACCAAAACTAACTCAGCTCCGCGGTGTATCTCGATCAGGGGCCTTCAAACTTGGGCCTTTGATGACGTGTGGACTTCAACTCCCAGAATTCCTCAGCCAGCTTTGCTGGCTGAGGAATTCTGGGAGTTGAAGTCCACACGTCATCAAAGGCCCAAGTTTGAAGGCCCCTGATCTACATTGATCTCTGCCCAGAAGAAGTGGGCTTAACTCTAGGCCTGCCAACCCAATGGCATCTACTATAGTTAGTTCATGCCTTAATCCATCTACACATCCATCAGTTCTCCAGAGAAAAGAGATCGCTCCAGAGTTATTGCATTGAAAGTTGTTACAAAGAGTTTTTGACAAAGTGAATATCTGGGGAAAGAAAGGAGAGGGGTGGGGTGGGGTGAACCGCCGTCATTTCAAGCCTTTGAAACCAACAAAGGGGGGGGGCAACTCCCAGTTCTTCCTTGGGACAACTCAAAGAAAAAAAAAAGGGAGGGGAGGGGAAAGTTGTGATGAAAATGTCCTCCGCAACCTTCCGAAGTCAAGCCCTGTGCATTTTTTTTGCGTGGGGCATGGTTCGTCTTCCCCCACGGGTGGGATCCAGCAAGGGGGCACACCACCACGGAGGTTACATGATGCAGCATTTATTCTTGTGGTTCTGGGGGTCCTTAAAACGCAGGCGCTGCTTCGGCCGGTATTTCTCCAGATAGGTCAGCTGCTTGCTGTTGATGGCGCCTCGGCGTTTCCTGCAAAAGAGGAGGAAGAGGAAGAAAGGATGTTGTGTGCTCCTCAAAATGTCTGAAAGTGAGGAGCATCGTTCCACGTAGGGAGGAGACATTTTGGTCTAGGGCAGCGGTTCTCAACCTGTGGGTCGCGACCCTTTTGGGGGTTGAATGACGCTTTCACAGGGGTGGCCTAAGACCATCGGAAAACACATATTTCCAATGGTCTTAGGAACCGAGAACCGCTCCTCGATCCGGCCGCCGCCACCGCCCTCCTCCACCTCCAGGGCACCCTTCTCGTCCAACAGCGCCTGCTCCTGCTGCCGCAGCGCCATCGCACGTGCCCCCGACGCCGTCCCAGCTGCGTCGGCTGCCGGCCCGAGCCGAACAGCCAAAATTTGGGATTTGTCCTTTCTCTAATTCTGGCTTTCCAAGAGACAGTAAAAAGTATTCTCTGGCCGTCTCAGATGTGAACAGAGCCTCTTTTACACACCATAAATCAATGCTTGGCTGCCCTGTTAAGCCATCCAAGCAGAAAACTGGCTTCAGCCAGACAAACAATTGCTTATTTAGAGGAAATTTACTGAAGGCTGCCACTGGGCTGCTCTGCCGAGCCGGTCCACACGCCTCCTGGTTGCCCGGCCGCGCTCCGCCCCCAGCCGCCCTCCACCGGAGACTCCGCCGCGCCGCGCCGCCCACCTCCCTCACTGTCAGAGGCCGCCTTGGCCCTCTGCCACAGCCCTGGGGCTGGCGGGCAGGAGCGGCTCCTTCCTGGCTCTGGGCCTCGGAAGCGGCCAGGGGGCGGGGAAGAGGGCGAGGCGGTGGCGATGCCTGCATGTGCGTCAGAGGCCAGTTGGCTGGGCCAGGAGGGGAGAAGTGGCACCTTCTGAGCAGGAGCTAGTGCTCCGGCCGCACCTCTTGCGTGCGGAAAGTTGGGGAAGGGTCGTGGCGGTGAAGGGCTGCGCAGCATGGAAAGGGGCTCCCGCGACCCTGCCGCTGCGATGGCGCTCAGGAGGCTGGAGGGGCAGGCAGGTCCTGGGGGGCAGCTAGGAGAGAGCAAGAGTGCCGGGCTGAGGATGGGGGGCTCCAGGTTGGCGGGTGCGAGAGGGCGGCTGGTGGCTCCGAGGCACGCGGATCCTCCGCACCGCTTTCAAGGCCGCGGAGGTGCTGCGGCTTGGTTCTCCGCCAGGCTGTGGAAGAGTGGGGAATGCTGGGAGTTGCAGTTCATCACCATCTGGAGAAACATGACTCTCCAAAGATTGATCGATCAATCCTTCCTTCCATCCATCCATCCATCTCCTTCCCTTCCCCTTCAATCTCTCCTTCCTTCCTTCCCTTTCCCCTTCAATCTCCTTCCTTCTCCATCTCCTTCCTTTCCCCTTCAATCTTCCTTCCTTCCATCTCCATCCCTTCCCCTTCAATCTCCCTCTCTTCCTTCCTTCCTTCCTTTCCCCTTCAATCCTCCTTCCTTCCATCTCCATCCCTTCCCCTTCAATCTCTCTCCTTCCTTCCTTCCCTCCCCTTCAATCTCCTTCCTTCTTCATCTCCTTCCCTTCCCCTTCAATCTCTCCTTCCTTCCATCTCCATCTCTTCCACTTCCATCTCTTTCTCCTTCCTTCCTTTGCCCTTCAATCTCCTTCCTTCTCCATCTCCTTCCTTTCCCCTTCAATCTTCCTTCCTTCCTTCCCCTTCCCTCCCTCCCAACATTTTTGAGCAAGGAAGAGTAAGCTTCTCCAGCGAGCATTGCTATATTGTTTTTGTGATTAATCACTATGCTTTAATTATGTTCAATTTGTAACAATGAAAATATACCCTGGGTATCAGATATTTACATTATGATTCATAACAGTAGCAAAATTACAGTTATGAAGTAGCAACGAAAATAATTTTATAGTTGGGGGTCACCACAACATGAGGAACTGTATTAAAGGGTCGCGGCATTAGGAAGGTTGAGAACCACTGGTCTAGGGGTTAAGGCAGGGGTCCCCAACCCCTGGTCCATGGACCGGTACCGGGCTGCGGCATGCCAGCAACCGGTCCGCACAAACAAGCAAAGCCCCATCCGTGGGATGCAGACAGCACACAAAACCACGCATTCTCCGGTCCGCGGAAAAACCTCTCTCCATGGAACTGGTCCCTGGTGCCCAAAAGGTTGGGGACCTCTGAGTTAAGGCACCAGACTGGAAACCGGGAGATGGTGAATTCTATTCCCACCTTCAGCATGAAAGCTGGGTGGATGTCTTTGGGCCAATCACCAGGAGACAATGAGTTCTAGTCCCTCCTTATGCATGAAAGTCAGTTGAGTGACCTTGGACCAATCACCAAGAGACAGTGAGTTCTAGTCCTGCTTTAGGCATGAAAGCTGGCTGGGCGATTTTGCACCAATCACCAGGAGACAGTGAGTTCTAGTCCCACCTTAGTCATGAAAGCTGGCTGGGTGACTTTGGGCCAATCACCAGGAGACAATGAGTTCTAGTCCCTCATGCTTGAAAGCCAGTTGAGTGACTTTGAGTCAATCACCAGGACACTGTGAGTTCTAGCCCTGCCTTAGGCATGAAAGCTGGTTGGGTGACTTTGGACTAACCACCAGGAGACAATGAATTCTAGTCCCACCTTAGTCATGAAAGCCAGTTGAGTGACTTTGAGTCAATCACCAGGACACTGTGAGTTCTAGTCCCATCTTAAGCATGAAAACTGGCTGGGTGACTTTGGGCCAATCACACTAAGAGACAGGGAGTTCCAATCCACCAGCTGATCTTCCTGCTTAAGGGGGGGGGGGACTAGAACTCACCGTCTCCTGGTGATTTATTAAACTTGTTGGCTGCTCATCTTGCAAAGAAGCCCAACGTCATCCAAATCACCCACCTGGCTTTCATCTTAAGCCAGGGCTATAACTCACTGTCTCCTGGATTCTAGTCTGATGCCTGAACCACTAGAACAGACTGATTCCAGGCAACAACATGGACACTTCCATGTGGATTTCTTGGCATGAGTAGGAAAGTGAACCCCCATGTCTTCTTTTGAGTTGGAACTTTTAATCCAGGTCGTTAAGTACCTTTTGGGAGGATCCATTGTAACTTAGAGCGGTGACTGGTCGTTGAGGACTACCTGTTCTTGGCGTCCTGTATGCATCCACAAAAGAGTTTATTGTGATGCCAATAACTTTTGACCCTTCCAACACAATTTGGACCGCGTGCAGGAATGAACGTGTCTCCTGCTTCCAGCTTAGAAGCAACCCTGCTTGGAGAATTAAGATTATAAGCCGTTTCCAGGGCTTAAGATAATGCATTTATTGCGATTTTGTTCAGAGTTGGGGAAGGAGGGATTTGAAGCACCTCCCCCGTCTATACTCTGAAGTGGTACCACCCAGTGGGAAAGATTCCTCCCAACTGTCTATGGAGGTTCTCAGTCATCCAGGTTGTGATTGTCCCAAAGGTGCTTTTTCGGGAAGCAACTGGACTTTCTTTGTTCCTCTTGGAAGACTTTTCGCTTCTCATCCAGGAAGCTTCTTCAGCTCTGACTGGATGGTGGGAATGGAAGGATTTATATTCCTTGCAGACAGCTGGTCATTTGCTTTCTTTCAGAGAGTCGTTGAGGCCACCTGGAGGTTCTTCTGTGTCCTCAGGGTCACTTCAACAGTGAAGGGACCCAGGGCAGAAAACATCGTGCGGGCAAGAAGGCTCCACACCCATTTTCACTACTCAGGTGACCCTGAAGACATAAACCTCCAGGTGGTCTCAATGCCTCTCTAAAAGAATGTAAATGACCAGCTGTCTGCAAGCAATATAAATCCTTTATAAAGAGTGGCCTTTGTTTTTTAAATGTGGATGGACTGCTGAATCTTGTCTTGATGGGTTTGTTCTCCTATGTTGTACCCTGCAAGTGGCCTCAACGACTCTCTAAGAGTGCAAATGACCAGCAGTCTGCAAGAAGTATAAATCCTTTATAAATATAAAGAGTGGACTTTGTTTTCTAAATGTGGATGGACTGCTGAATCTTGTCCTGATGGGTTTGTTCTCCTATGTTGTACCCTGCAAGTGGCCTCAACGACTCTCTAAAAGAGTGCAAATGACCAGCTGTCTGCAAGGAACATAAATCCATTATAAATATAAAGAGTGGCCTTTGTTTTTTAAGTGTAGGTGTCCTGATGAGTTTGTTCTCCTATGTTGTACCCTGCAAGTGGCCTTTAACGGCTCTCTAAAAGGATGCAAATGACCAGCAGTCTGCAAGGAGTATAAATCCTTTCTAAATATCAAGTGTGGCCTTTCTTTTTTAAATGTAGGTGGACTGCTGAATCTTGTCCTGATGGGTTTGTTTTTCTATGTTGTACCCTGCAAGTGGCCTCAACAACTCTCTAAAAGAATGCAAATGACCAGCTGTTTGCAAGGAGTATAAATCCTTCCATTCCCCACCATCCCGTCAGAGCTGAAGAAGCTTCTTGGATGAGAAGCGAAACGTCTTCAAAACAACAACAACGAAGTCTTGGGTTCCTGTATTCTTTAAAGATGTGCCAAGTAGTTGCCCACCGACCGGTGGTGGTCCATCTCCACCAGAGCCAGGTGGCAGAGGTTTCCAGAAGAGGCACTTACTGTCTAATGAACTGGATGGCGTCTTCATATTTCATTCCACTCTCAATCAGGGCTAGTGCGACCAGAACGGGAGCCCTGGACAGGAAAAGACAGAAGTGAGATCAGGCCCACAAAGCGATATTATTTCTCTATTCCAATTTGAAAAAACAACGACGACGACAAAATGGCTGAAGAATAATAAATCAGGACGCCAAGGCTGAAGGGGGGGAGGGGGGAGAAATCCAGTTACACAAAACTGAACATATAGACTTGTGTTTTCTAAACTTCGGCGACTTTAAGACGGCTGGACTTCCTGGCGGTGAATGTGCCAACACTGGAAGTTTTTAAGAAGAAACTGGACAACCATTTGTCCGAAATGGTATAGGGTTTCCTGCCTGAGCAGGGGGTTGGACTAGATGACCTCCAAGATCCCTTCCAACTTTATTATTATTATTATTATTATTATTATTATTATTATTATCTTAAAAGGAACTGGATCTAAACTGAGTGCCAACCTACAAGTTCTTCTCTACCACGTATATCTAAATTAGTGAAGGTAGTCAAACTCTTGGCCACGGATAATTGCAGAGTTTTGTGCAAAGGAAAAACGTCAACGATAACAATACAGTGCTTGTTACTGGGTCAGAAACTGCCAGGTGGGCACTCACCGTCCCAGGCCAGCCACACAATGGACAGCGACGCAGCAGCCGGGATCTTCGCAGAATTTGGTCTTCAGCAGGTTGAGCCAGTCGTCCACAATTTTGTTGGGTGGTGGAGCTCCATCATCAAAGGCCCAGTCCTGGAGAACAAGACCAGAGATAAGAGGTCATTGGTGCTCTCTGAGCTTGCTTGTTTACTTAAAGACGTTTCATGACCCAACTAGGTAACGTCATCAGTGCTAGAAGGGAGTGGGGTCTGTGGAGTAGGAGGGGGAGGGTGGGGTCCTTGGTGCTCCTGAGCTTGTTTAGACGTTCCATGACCCAACTAGGTAACATCATCAGTGAAAGAAGGGAGTGGTGCTTGTGGAGAGGAGGAGGACAACTGTGGGGTCCTTGGTGCTCTCTGAGCTCGCTTGTTTGCTTGCAGACGTAGGTTTGTTCTCCTATGTTGTACCCTGCAAATGGCCTCAACAACTCCCTAAAAGAATGCAAATGACCAGCAGTCTGCAAGGAGTATAAATCCTTTATAAATATAAAGAATGGCCTTTGTTTTTTAAATGTAGGTAGACTGCTGAATCTTGTCCTGATGGGTTTGTTCTATGTTGTACCCTCCAAGTGGCCTCAACGACTCTCTAAAAGGATGCAAATGACCAGCTCTTTGCAAGGAGTATAAATCCTTCCCTTCCCCACCATCCCGTAAGAGCTGAAGAATCTTCTCGGCGGAGAAGCGAAACATCTTCAAAGAAAAAACAAGGAAGTCCAGTTGCCTCCTGAAAAGGCACCTTTGGGTCAACCATGGCTTGGATGACTGGGAATCTGCATAGACCAGGGCTTTTCAAACTTTTCACCCATTGTACCACTTTTAGGATATGGCAACATCCAAGTACCACCAGTCACCTAGCAAAAATGTGATGATAAAAAAAAATTAAAAAAAAGGAAAAAAGTGATGAAGTACAAGTAGTCCTTGGCTTACAACAGTTCGCTTAGTGACTGTTTGAAGTTACAATGGCACTGAGAAAAGTGCCCCCCAATCCACAGCCGAGCAAGACACCTGCCTGCCCACCCGGCGGCGCTCTTCCTCCTGTCCGAGGTTTTCATTGTTGTGAGCATTTCTGTTGAGGATTGGCAGTGGGGGTGGGGTGGGAGAGTGTTTGGTTTTTATTCCCCCCCCCCGTCTGCTGGGTGGTTGCAGCAGGTTTTGGTCACTTCACATGACCCTGGGACACTGTGACCATCATAAATATGAATCAGTTGCCAAGCATCTGAATGTAAATCACAAGACCCTGGAGAGGTTGCAACATTCCAGCTGATCGGCGCTTCTTCTGGGCTCAGCAGAAGCTGCCAGGATCAGTTCTGCTTTCCAGCTGATTGGTGCTTCCTCAGGGCTCAGCAGAAGCGCCAGGATCAGCGCCGAGCTCCAGCTGGATCCTGGTGCTGATCCTGGGGCTTCCACTGAGCCCTGACAGCCCTGCAGCTCCAGCCGTCTCTCGCTCAGGCTTGTGCGGTGCTGCCACCGGTTCGGCTCATTCCCCTTCCCCGCTACCACTTTTCTAGGATGGTCGCGTACCACCTGCCAGGTGCCAATGTACCACAGGTGGTACCAGTACCACTGGTTGAAAAGCCCTGCCCTAGACAATAAGAGGGGAACCAGAGCTTGTGTTCTACAGGCATTGGCCAGACATTTAAGAGGGTGGGGAGCGGGTGTAGGAGACCTGTGGGACCACCAGCAGCTTTCCTCCTGATCTGGATTCAGGTGGGACCTTTCTGTGATATTACATCGAACCCTAGTGGCCTTCAGAGACCAAGTGAAGCCCTTAAAATCCCACATTCACACAGCCCAGGAAGGGAGGTCTCTGGATCCTGGAAGAGAGTCCTAGGCGGGAATTTCAGAAAGTTGTGCTACGAATGAAGAATTGGTGCCGTTCCAGATCAACAGCTGGGATGAGAAAACAAAACAGGATACACGAAGCGGCTTGTGCTTTTTCCAACAAAAATGTGCATTTCTTTTTTTAGAACGGGGTTTTTTTTTTTTTGGTTTTAAACGGAAACGCCCAGAAGGTAAGATTAAAACACTTGCATCTGAGGCCTTCTTTGATGGCGTCCTGCACGTGCGCTTAAGTTGGCACTTGACTGCAGGCAGGAAGCAACCATGGAGAGGCTGCCCAAGTCCTCCTTTCCCTTACAAACCACACAACACAACCCGCTGAAGCCAAAACTGGGGGCCGGATGGAGGTGGACCCCCGTCCCTAAGAACTGGCTGTCTCTCATGGAAACGGTAATGCAGATGGATGTCCCGTATGAGTCCTTACACAACTAGAACAGTTCACTTAATTTAATCAAGAATGTAATGCAATAACGTTTGTTCAATTATCTGTACTGTATTCTATGAAACATTATAGCCAAATAACCAGGAAAAAGGAAGCACAACTTGCTCAGGTTGATCTCAGGTAGCTTTCCCTTCTTCTGATGGTAGCCAATGAGCATGAGTGTTTAGAGAGCCAATCGGGTGTCATCTTGTTTTGGCCATGAGCCAATCAGATCACAGGAGGAACCAGTGATGGATGTCACGTATTGAAGCTGAGAGGAGGACATTTGTCAGTGTGTTATGTGATCGCTATCCAGTTGGCTGGGTTTTTTTGTGTTCTTTCATTGAGTGAGCTTGTAAAATGTAATAAAATTAAGCTAATGGCGCAAAGAGTTGACTGGTCGCCCAGAAAGCGATGTAAAATAGTATTTATTAAGCAAACAAGGCTACAGTTATAAAGAAATTAGAAGAAAAATGGGTGGGAACTTAACCAAAGGTGGCATTTCTACTGTACACTTTTCCCAAAAGGTTTCCACAATTTTGGCCACTACTATATTCTGTTCTGTTCTGTTCTATTCTATTCCACTCCACATATTCTATTCTATTCCACATTCCATTCTATATTTTCTATTCTATTCTCCACTCCATATTTTCTATTCTATTCTATTCTTCATTCCATATTCCATTCCATATATTCTATTCTATTCTCCACTCCATATTCCATTCCATATTTTCTATTCTATTCTACATTCCATTCCATATATTCTATTCTATTCTACATTCCATATTTTCTATTCTATTCTCCACTCCATATTCCATTCCATATTTTCTATTCTATTCTCCACTCCATATTCCGTTCCATATTTTCTATTCTATTCTCCATTCCATATTCCATTCCATATTTTCTATTCTATTCTACATTCCATATTCCATTCCATATTTTCTATTCTATTCTCCATTCCATTCCATATATTCTATTCTATTCTCCATTCCATATTCCATATTTTCTATTCTATTCTTCACTCCATATTCCATTCCATATTTTCTATTCTATTCTATTCTCCACTCCATATTCCATTCCATATTTTCTATTCTATTCTATTCTACATTCCATTCCATATTTTCTATTCTATTCTATTCTACATTCCATTCCATATTTTCTATTCTATTCTCCACTCTGTATTCCATTCCATATTTTTTATTCTATTCTATTCTATTCTATTCTATTCTATTCTATTCTATTCTATTCTATTCTATTCTATTCTATTCTATTCTATTCTATTCTATTCTATTCTATTCTATTCTATTCCATTCCATTCCATTCCATTCCATTCCATTCCATTCCATTCTATCATATCCTATCACTGAGGACATTCCCTGGTTGGGTCATGAAACGTCTGAAAGAAAACAAGCAAGCTCAGAAAGGACCAAGCTGCCCCCCCCACCCATTTCAACCCTAAGCCACAAATATTCTCCTTTATTTTTGCAATGTCATGGTTTGCACGCAATTCAGTCCCTTTCTCTTAGGCTTTTGAAGAGTTATCCTGAAGACAGAAAGGCAGAATGTCAAGTCCATTTACATAACTTTCCTTCCAACACAGCACTGAGTTGGAAAAAAAAATAAAAAACAAAAAACAGGAATGGCTCAGGTTTGCATAAGAAATATAGAAGTTCCCAGGCAGGATTTTAATTGCTGGGATTGAGACTTCGGTTATTTCCCAGCGACAACTGATGGAGGAACTAATGCCTATCGTAATCATCACAGCCAATCTCACTGCAGGCAGCTACGTTTCTACGCGACCAGAAATAATACCATTATTATTATTATTTTTCCCCTGCCAAGATTTTCAGCTGCTGCCCCAGGGAAAGAAAACTTGGGAATATGCAACCTGGGACCTTTTTGGAGGTGGAGAATTTCCTTCTCCAGTTGCAAAATAACCTTTGCCGGACCTTTTTAAAAAGGCTGCCTCTTAGGGTCAGAAACGGGTGTCGTGCATCTTACTTAATTTGCGCTTTGGGGACAAAAGCATTATTACTCTTTTCTGTCACTAGAAGAAAACATCTGTAGCTCAGGATGGAATGTGTAGTTTTTGGTGCTCTCTGAGCTTGGCAGTTTTCTTGCAGACGTTTCATTACCTAACTAGGTAACGTCATCAGTGCTAGAAGGGAATGGGGGTTTGTGGAGAGGAGGAAGAGGAGGAGGAGGAGGAGAAGAACAACTGTGGAGTCTTTGATGCTCTCTAGGTTTGGCAGTTTTCTTGCAGACATTTCATAACCTAACTAGGTAACGTCATCAGTGTTAGGAGGTTTTTTTTTTGCTCTTACTTGTATATACTAGTGGTTTGTCCTATCAGTGTTGATGGGAGTGTTCTTGGGGGGTTCCAAACCACAAAGAAGAGGGAGTCAAGCTATTCCCCAAAGCACCTGAAGATAGAACAAGAAGCAACAGATGGAAACTCATCAACCCGGAACTAAGGAGAAACTTCCTGACAGTTAGAACAATTAACCAGTGGAACAAGCTGCCTCCAGAAGTGGTGACTGCTCCAATGTGGAAGTTTTAAAGAAGAGACTGAACGGGCATTTGTCTGAAATGGTATAGGGTTTCCTGCCTGAGCAGGAGGCTGGCCTAGAAGACCTCAAAGGCCCCTTCCAGCTCTATTATTGTCATAGTTTGGTAATGAAACAAGTGCAAGAAAACCACCAAGTTCAGAGAGCATCAAGCACCCCACAGTCCTCTTCGTCTTCCTCCTCCTCCCTTCCTCTCCTCTATGGAAACCCCTCTCCCTTCTAAAACTGATGATGTTACCTAGTTGGGTCATGAAATATCTGCAAGAAAACCACCAAGCTCAGAGAGCACCAAGAACCCTACAGTCCTCCTCCTCCTCCTTTCCATAAACCCAACTCCCTTCAAGCACTGATGATGTTACCTAGGTGGGTCATGAAATGTTTGCAAGAAAACAAGTCATAAAGGGGCCAAGTTCCCATCCTGGCTCAGAAATTCTGGGAGTCGAAGTCCACAAGTCGTAAAGGGGCCAAGTTCCCATCCTGGCTCAGGAATTCTGGGAGTCGAAGTCTATGAGTCATGAAGGGGCCACAGTTCCCCAATGCTGGCTCAGGAATTCTGGGAGTCGAAGTCCACAAGTCGTAAAGGGGCCAAGTTCCCATTCTGGCTCAGGAATTCTGGGAGTCGAAGTCTATGAGTCATGAAGGGGCCATAGTTCCCCCATGCTGGCTCAGGAATTCTGGGAGTTGAAGTCCACAAGTCATGAAGGGGCCATAGTTCCCCTCAGCATGGCTGACTGAGGAATTGTGGGAGTTGAAGTCCACGAGTCATGAAGGGGCCATAGTTCCCCTCAGCATGGCTGACTGAGGAATTGTGGGAGTTGAAGTCCACGAGTCATGAAGGGGCCATAGTTCCCCTCAGCATGGCTGGCTCAGGAATTCTGTGAGTTGAAGTCCACGAGTCATGAAGGGGCCATAGTTCCCCCCTGCTGGCTCAGGGATTCTGGGAGTTGAAATCCACAAGTCATGAAGGGGCCATAGTTCCCCTCAGCATGGCTGGCTCAGGAATTCTGGGAGTTGAAGTCCATGAGTCATGAAGGGGCCATAGTTCCCCCATGCTGGCTCAGGAATTCTGGGAGTTGAAGTCCACAAGTCATGAGGGGGGGCCATAGTTCCCCTCAGCATGGCTGACTAAGGAATTCTGGGAGTTGAAGTCCACGAGTTATGAGGGGGCCATAGTTCCCCCATGCTGGCTCAGGAATTCTGGGAGTCGAAGTCCACAAGTTGTAAAGGGGCCAAGTTCCCATCCTGGCTCAGGAATTCTGGGAGTCGAAGTCCACAAGTCGTAAAGGGGCCAAGTTCCCCACCTCTGCTTTAGCATAAAGCCATCTTTTTTTTAAAAAAAAAAATTAGCATCCATTCTAAGTGAGATCATCGCATAAGCAGCTGGTTTTTACCATGAACAACCTCCCCCCCCCCCGGAGCTCTTTAAACTGGTTTATGCTTCCCAACGGATGTCATACGTTAAATCAGCCAGCTTCCCGAGGATTTCCCTTTTACATCTGTTTCCAGAGGGAAACCATCTGCTGGTCAGGAGAGACCAAGAGAGCCCTGGCAAATTTCCGCCTTGCTCATGACTCCATAGCATGGAGACGAGCTTGGATGACTCAAGAGAGGAACATATTGAGAGGTGAAGATTTTTCTTGTTTTCTGGAATTCTGATCGCGTGAGCATGGGGACGCTGCAGAGGTTGTTAACTGTAAAAAAAAAAAACCTGCTCATAAGTTACTTTTTTTCAGTGCTGTTGTATCACTAAATGAACTGTTGTAAGTCAAGGACTATCTGGAGTCTGGAAAGAGTGCAGAGAAGAGAAACAAAGATGATCAGGGGACTGGAGGCTAAAATATATAAGGAACGGTTGCTGGAATTGGGTGTGTCTAGTTTAATGAAGAGAAGGACGAGGGGGGACATGATAGCAGTGTTCCAATATCTCAGGGGCTGCCCCAAAGAAGAGGGAGCCAAGCTATTCCCCAAAGAGCCTGAAGGCAGGACAAGAAGCAACAGATGGAAAATGATCAAGAAGACAATCCCTTAAATAGGAGCCAGCCGTGTGCTGCAGCTGCCAAAAAGGCCAACATAGTGCTGGGCTGCATCAACAGAGGGATAGAATCAAGATCATGCGAAGTGTTAATACCACTTTACAAGGCCTTGGTAAGGCCACACTTGGAATACTGCATTGAGTTTTGGTCACCAGCATGTAAAAAAGATGTTGAGATTCTAGAAAGAGTGCAGAGAAGAGCAACAAAGATGATCAGGGGCCTGGAGGCTAAAACATATCAAGAACAGTTGCAGGAATTGGGTATGTCTAATTTAATGAAGAGAAGGACGAGGGGGACAGGATAGCCGTGTTCCAGTATCTCAGGGGCTGCCCCAAGGAAGAGGGAGTCAAGCTCTTCTCCAAAGCACCTCAAGGCAGGACAAGAAGCAACGGATGGAAACTAATCAAGGAGAGAAGCAACCTAGAATTAAAGAGGAATTTCCTGACAGAACAATTAATCGGTGGAACGACTTGCCTCCAGAAGTTGTGGATGTAATGTCCAATTTAATGAAAAGAAGGACCAGGGGAGACATGATAGTAGCGTTCCAATATCTAAGGGGCTGCCCCAAAGGAAAGGGGGTCAACCTATTCTCCAAAGCACCAGAAGGCAAGACAAGAAACAACGGATGGAAACTAATCAAGGAAAGAAGCAACCTGGAACTAAGAAGAAAACTTCCTAACAGTGAAGACAATTAATTAGTGGAACATCTTTCCTTCAGAGGTTGTGGGTGTTTCATCACTGGAAGTTTTTAAGAAAAAAACTGGGCAGCCACATGTCTGAAATGGCATAGGGCAGGGGTAGGCAACCTTGGCTCTTTTATGACTCATGGACTTCAACTCCCAGAATTCCTGAGCCAGCATGGCTCAACTTGGAAACCTCTCCCTTTCCCCTCAGCATGGCTGGCTCAGGAATTCTGGGAGTTCAAGTCCACGAGTCATAAAAGAGCCAAGGTTGCCTACCCCTGGTCTAGGGTCTCCTGCTTGAGCAGACGGTTAGACCAGAAGGCCTTCAAGGTCCCTTCCAATTCTGATGATGTTTTATGTGAGATCGGAGTCTGGGGTCAAATAAACCCATTGAATTTCAATCTCCATTTTGCAGAACATACAACCTTGCTGAACCCACGTGAGCCACCCCAAGCCCAGGCAGGACATTTTAACTCCCTTAGAAGAATTCACTGGCTCCATTCGTGACGCTTGATCTTCTGGGTTGCTTCAGCCAAGATTAAGGAGAAAAAAAAACAAAAAACGAAACGCAGAGACTTACCATCACTTTAATGCCATCCTTCTCCAGGGGCGTCTTGTCGTAGGTCACTTCACACACCCTCACAACGGTGGTTGCACCGTATTTCTTCAGGTCCTGCCAGGAAAAAGGGGAAAATATTTCAGATTACCTTACTCTCTGCTTAAGACTCCAGTCATGGCTAAAGCAGTCTCATGTCAAGAAAATTTGTATAAAAATGTTTTATAGATGGCATATGACACCAGTAAGATTAGCGAAAATGTTTAAAAATACTTCGAATAATTGCTGGGAATGTAAACAAAAGACCAGGTACTTACGATCATATCTGGTGGACATGCCCTAAAGCAAAAAAGGTTTTGGGTTAAGATACATACGTGGTTGGAAAAGATGATTAAAAGACAGATAGAATTTAAACCAGAACTGTTTTTGTTAGGAATATTAGGACCTGATTATGAGAAGGAGAATGAATATTTAATATTGCATGTACTGACAGCAGCGAGAATAGCATTTGCTCAATACTGGAAAAATGAAAACTTACCACCTGAAGAGGTTTTAATTAAGAAAATCTTCGAATGTGAAAAAATGGATAGATTGACTTTAAAGAGAAGTTTAAAGTTTAGAGTTTAAAGAGAAAGAAGATTCAGTTCTTTAAGTGTGAACCATTAGCCAAGCTTCTGAATTTTGATTATGTGATCATGGGGGTAGGGGGGATGCTTCAAAGGCCGTAAAGGATGAACAACCGTCTTAAGTCACTTTTTTCAGTGTCCTTGTTAACTCTGAACCGTCGCTAAACAAACTGTTGTAACTTGAGGACTATAATAATAATAATAATAATAATAATAATAATAATAATAATAATGTTGGAAGGGACCTTGGAGGTCACCTAGTCCAACCTCCTGATCAAGCAGGAAACCCTATTCCATTTCAGAGAAATGTCTGTCCAGTCTCTTCTTAAAAACTTCCAGTGTTGGAGCATTCACCACTTCTGGAGGCAGGTTGTTCCACTGGTTAATTGTTCTAACTGTCAGGAAGTTTCTCCTTAGTTCCAGGTTGCTTCTCTCCTTGGTTAGTTTCCATCCATTGCTTCTTGTCCTGCCTTCAGGTGCTTTGGAGAATAGCTTGACTCCCTCTTCTTTGGGGCAGCCCCTGAGATACTGGAACGCTGCTATCATGTCCCCCCTCGTTCTTCTCTTCATTAAACTAGACATACCCAATTCCAGCAACCGTTCCTTGTATGTTTCAGCCTCCAGTCCCCTAATCATCTTTGTTGCTCTTCTCTGTACCCTTTCTAGAGTCTCAACATCTTTTTTACATCGTGGTGACCAAAACTGGATGCAGGATTCCAAGTGTGGCCTTCCCAAGGCCTTGTAAAGTGGTATGAACACTTCACATGATCTTGATTCTGTCCCTCTGTCAATGCAGCCCAGCACTGTGTAAATCTTGGTGCTGTTGCTCTTAAGCACCGAAGGGCAGAGGATACCCTGATATTAAAGGCTTAGGGACAGCCTGCCAATCATAGTCCCTTTGGCCGAGATAGACTTCAGATCTATTTCTGGTGCCCAAGGGCTGCACGAATTCTTCTTAACGGCCAAAACGGGGTGAGACAGCGATGTGGGTGGAAAGGCTGACCACCAGGAAAGAAGCAAGGCCGAGGCGCTCAGGTTTCCTGGGCCGAGAAGAATTTTGTTTTTGAACCTCTCGTGCTCAGTTTAGAACTTACACAAATGCTTTCCTCGGACTTCCCCTCCCGAAAGGTCCCAAAGCAGTTGCTGTTGTCAGCACAGAAGAGACTTGAAGGTCCTTGGGACAATGTTCTCGAGTCCCCCTTGATCTACAAAGCGGGTCAAGTTAGGCCAGTTCAAATGCCTATCGCATCGGGTTTTCTGTGACACCTGCCAACTTTGGAAGTAATTTAGACAATGCGGGGTTTTCCTCGCCTTACGACTGCCACTGAGCCCAACATGTTGGTTTGCTAAGCAAGGTGGCTGTTTAAGTGAGTTTTGTCCTGTTTTACAACCTTTTTCTGCCACAGTTGTTAAGTAAATCATTGCAGCTATTTGATGACTCATCTATCTATCATCTCTCTGTCTATCCTATCTATTTGTCTGTCTACCTACCTACCTACCTATCTATCATTATCATCTATCTATCATTATCTCTATCTATCATCTGTATCATTTACCTTTTCCATTATCTTTCTATCATCTATTTATCCATCCATCCATCATCAACCATCCATCTTCCAGCTACAGTATATCCATCCATCCAACATCTATCTATCCATCCATCAACCATCCATCTTCTACCTGCACTATATGTCTGTCCATCTGTCTATCTCTCTATCTCTATCTCCATCCATCATTATCATCTATCTCTATTATCTGTCTGTCTGTCCGTCTATCATCTATATCATCTATCTCTTTCATCTCTCTCTCCATCCATCCATCCATCATCAACCATCCATCTTCCAAGTACAGTATATGTCTGTCCATCCAACATCTATCTATCTATCTATCTATCTATCTATCTATCTATCTATCTATCTATCTATCTATCTATCTATCTATCTATCTATCTATCTATCTATCCACCCATCAACCATCCATCTTCTACCTGCACTATGTCTGTCCATCTGTCTATCTCTATCTCTCTCTCCATCCATCCATCCATCATCTATCTCTATTATCTGTCTGTCTGTCTATCATCTATATCATCTCTCTCTCTCTCTCTCTCACATATGAATGACTTCCCCATCACAAGACCGACTGATCACACAAGGCCGTTATCCACAGAAGAACAATGACTCTGACATCCCCTAAACCAGTGTTTCTCAACCTTGACCATTTTAAGGCATGTGGACTTCAGCTCCCAGAATTCCACAGCCAGCAACGCTGGCTGTGGAATTCTGGGAGTTGAAGTCCACATGCCTTAAAATGGTCAAGGTTGAGAAACACTAGCCTAAACTCTGCTGAAGATATTACCCAGCCAGGTAATGAAACATTCGGAAACCCGCCCACAAGTTCGGAGAACGAACCTTCAACCTTCACCCAGGTTACAGATATTCACCCCTATTGCAAATAAATCACGTTTTTCAGTGACGACGTAACTTCGAAGGGTCGTTAAATGAACGGTTATATGTTGAGGCCTGCCTGTTTTCTGCCTGAGGCCAAGGAGATCTGTGGACCATCTGGGAATCTTAGAGGCGTCTTGAGTTCCAAGGCAGAAAAACAGGAGAAAATGCAATATGAAATTATAACAAGCAAGACAAGAAGCCACGGAAACTGATCAAGGAGAGAAGCAACCTGGAACTAAGGAGAAACTTCCTGACTGTGAGAACAATTAACCAGTGGAACAACCTGCCTCCAGAAGTGGTGAATGCTCCAACACTGGAAGTTTTTAAGAAGAGACTGGACAGCCATCTTTCAGAAATGGTGTAGGGTTTCCTGTCTGAGCAAGGGGTTGGACTCGATGACCTCCAAGGTCCCTTCCAACTTTATTATTATTATTGTTGTTGTTGTTATTGTTATTCTCCAAAGCCCCTGAAGGCAGGACAAGAAGCAATGGATGGAGACTAGTCAAGGAGAGAAGCAACCTAGAACTAAGGAGAAACTTCCTGACTGTGAGAACAATTAACCAGTGGAACCGCCTGCCTCCAGAAGCGGTGAATGCTCCAACACTGGAAGTTTTTAAGAAGAGACTGGACGGCCATTGGTCTGAAATGGTGTAGGGTTTCCTGTCTGAGCAAGGGGTTGGACTAGATGACCTCCAAGGTCCCTTCCAATTCTATTACTATTATTATAATTGAGTGAGAGGCCTTTGACGTCGCATCTGACTTATGTCCACAACTGAGGCCCAAATTCCTGTTTTTAAGCAAGACACTTTATTTAGGACGGTTGCAATGTCCATACGTCCGTGTGTGTGTGTGTGTGTGTGTGTGTGTGTGTGTGTGTGTGTGTGTGTGTGTGTGACATGATCCCCCTTCGGTCCTTAAGTCAATGGAGAAGCCGGATTCACTTAACCACCATCCCCAGCGATTCGTTTTAACAACCGTGGCAAGGAAGATGGAAAAAGGGGGCGAGACCCGCTTAGCGGCTGCCTCGCTTTGCAACAGAAAAGCTGGGCTCAATTGGGTGGCCCCTTTGAAGATGAGGAATACCCGTATGGCACGGGATCGATCGAAGTACTGAGGAACCGGGTGGTGGTGGTGGTGAGAAAGTGGATCCCCCTTTGCTGCAGGTCTGGAGGGGAAACGTTATCCCGGCCTGCGGATGGCAATCCATCTCCGGCTGATGATCCGAGAGTAAACAAGGGCATTTATTTTTAATCCCCGCAGGTATGCCACAATTCCGGCGAGTCGCCCATGTAACCAAGAGCAACATCTGTGGACGACGCATCCCCATTGGAGGGAAGGCAGGGGAAGGTACGGCTATAAACAGCACCTTGGCCGAGAGCCCAGGTATCAAAGCAAAAAAAAAACAACAACAGAAAAAACCCACAACCCTCTACATAACTATGTTGTCACGCGCCAAGCCAACAAGCGAGGGAAGGCGACGAAGGGGACGAGAGCGGTGGGAAGGGGTCAAAACACACGAAAGGAAGCGTCACTTGGGCTAAATCCTAAGTTTTGTCCCCCTCGGAGAGGGCTCGCAACTTGGGTGTCCTCCTCGATCCACAGCTAAGTTTAGAACACCATCTTTCGGCTCTGGCGAGGGGGGCGTTCGCCCAGGTTCGCCTGGTGCGCCAGTTGCGGCCCTATTTGGACCGGGAGTCACTCCTCACAGTCACCCATGCCCTTGTCACCTCGAGATTCGACTACTGTAATGCTCTCTACATGGGGCAACCTTTGAAGAATGTCTGGAGACTGCAAGTAGTCCAGAATGCGGCCGTGCGAGCTGTCCTGGGTCTCCCAAGACATGCTCATATCACTCCAGCCCTCCGCGAGCTGCACTGGCTACCGATTGGTCTCCGAACACAATTCAAAGTGTTGGTTATGACCTATAAAGCCCTTTATGGCAATGGGCCAGGATACTTGCGGGACCGTCTCCTGCCTCATGAATCCCAGCGACCGGTTAGGGCACATAGGGTTGGCCTCCTACGAGTCCCGTCTGTTAGGCAGTGTCATCTGGCGGGGCCTAGGGTCAGGGCCTTCTCCGTTGCTGCCCCAGCCCTCTGGAACCAGCTTCCCTAGGAGGTTCGTACTGCTTCCTCCCTCCTAGCTTTCCGAAAACTGTTGAAGACACATTTATGCAGACAGGTTTGGGGCGTGTGAACTGCACTCTGCCCCTGGGCCTTTGACTGTGATTGTGTGTTGTACGAGTGTGGTGAATTACTTAGTTTTTAATATAGTAATTGGTAATTTTAATTGATTTTATGTTATGTTTTCACTTGTATTCTCGTTGTGAGCCGCCCTGGGTCTTGGGAGAAGGGCGGCATATAAGTTTGAACAAAATAAAACAAACAAATAAATAAATAAATAAATCCACTTGGAAAAAAGGAGAAGCCAACCAAACCACATGGATCTCCTTTACAGGGGATCACGCTGCACCCGAAACTTATCCGGATAAGCCCGGTTCAAACAGGAGGAATCTTTGCAACTGTTTTGCTGAAATGTACAGTAGTGGCCAAATTTGTGGAAACCTTTTTGGGAAAAGTGTACAGTAGAAATGCCACCTTTGGTTCCGTTTCCACCCATTTTCCTTCTCACTTCTTTAGAACTGTAGCCTTGTTCGCTGAATAAATACATCGCTTTCTGGCCAACCAGTCAACTCTTTGCGCCATGGCTTTAATTTTATTACGCTTTGCAAGCTCACTCAAGGAAAGAACACCAAAAAAAACCAACCAACTTAATAGCCATCACACAACACCCTGACCAAGGTCCTCCTCTCAGCTTCAATACACGACGTCAATAACTGGTTCCTACTGTGATCTGATTGGCTCATGGCCAAAACAAGATGACACCCAATTGGCTCTCTAAACACTCGTGCTCATTGGCTACAATCAGAGGAAGGAAAGCTCCCTGAGATCAACCTGAGCAAGTTGTGCTTCCATTTTCCTGGTTATAACTTTCATAAAATACAGTACAGATAATCGAACAAACTTTGTTGCATTACATTCTTGATTAAATTATCATTCCACTGATATATAATTTTATGGTACTATTCCCCCCCCAAAAGTGGTGTTATTAGCCATCAAACCTTAAAAATACACTTTTCCCAAAAGGTTTCCACCCTTTTGGCCACTACTGTATAGTTAAAGCAGTGGTTCTCAACCTTTTTCAGGTTGAGACCCCACTTGCCCCGCCCATGCGCGGTGCGACCCTGGCGCACGTGCGCCGGGCCAATCTGCGCATGCGCGGCGTGCGCGCGACGAAAAAACAAAACAAAATGGCGGACCGCAACGGGCCGATCCGCATATGCGCGGCGCGCGATGGCCCGAACCGCGCATGCGTGGCGCGAGACAAAAAAAAAGGCAGACCGCGGCGGGCCGATCCGCGCATGCGTGGCACGCAACAAAAAAACAAAACAAAATGGTGGACCACGGTGTCCGGCGACCCCCACGAAACGGTTGTTCGACCCCAAATGGGGTCGCGACCCATAGGTTGAGAAACGGTGAGTTAGAGTCTCTTGCTTTGAAACGTCCCTCAAGTGAGCTCCGTGTACAGTGTTTCTCAACCTTGACAATTTTAAGGCATGTGGACTTCAACTCCCAGAATTCCACAGCCAGCATTGCTGGCTGTGGAATTCTGGGAGTTGAAGTCCACATGCCTCAAAATTGTCAAGGTTGAGAAACAGTGGTGTAAACCTTCTCAAGTCAGGATGAGGCTTCAAGGCCATTTCTGGAAGATACAGATAGTCCTTGACTTACAACAGTTCATTCAGTGACCGTTCCTGAACAAGGGATGGAAGCTAATCAAGGAGAGAAGCAACCTGGAATTAAGGAGAAGCTTCCTAACGGTGAGGACAATCGATCGGTGGAACAGCTTGCCACCAGAAGTTGTGGGAGCTCCATCACTGGAGGCTTTCAAGAAGAGACCACCTGTGTTGAATGATATATGGCGGGGGTCCCTAACCTGTGGGCCATGGCATCCTCGTCATTGGGCCGCGGGATAGGCTGGCCGGTGTGCCCGCACACCCTCACTTGGGCTAGTTCCAGGTTGTTTCTCTCTTTGGTTAGTTTCCATCCATTTCTTCTTCTCCCGTCTTCAGGCGCTTTGGAGAAGAGCTTGACTCCCTCTCCTTTGGGGGCAGCCCCTGAGATACTGCATCGCGGCTATCATGTCTTTCCTAGTCCTTCTTTTCACTAGAATAGACATGCCCGATTCGTTCTTCATATGTGTTAGTCTCCAGCCCCACCCTAATGATCTGTGTTGCTCTTCTCTGCACTCTGTCCAGCCTACAGGAAGTCCTCGATTTACAACCGTTCACTTAGTGACTGCTCAAAATTACAACGGCATTGAACTGAAAAAAAAATGTTGACTTACAACTGTTTTTCCCGGTTACAACTTTCGCTTCGTTCCCCGCGATTACGTGATCAAAATGAAGATGCTTGGCCACTGGTTCATACTTATGACCGTTGCAACGTCCTGAGAGGGGGGGGAAGGTCACGTGACCCCCCCTTTTGGGACCTTCTGACAACCAAAGCCACTTAACAACCAGGTTACTCACTTGTCCCCTCAGAGGTGACCACTGTGGCAAGAAATGTCGTAAAACGGGGGCAAAAAATAGCTTAAGAACTCCTCGGTTGAACAACATAAATTTTGGCCTCTGTTGTGGTCGTTGAGGACTGCCCCTACAACTAGCCTACCATGATGTTGTGATGTTCTGATGGTTCTCTCCTCCAAGTCCTAACCAGGATAGAACCTGCTTGGTTCTGAAGCTCCACACGCTCAAGGATCTCTGTGGCCTTTATTGATCTCCATCCTTGATTGTGTTTGAATGTTGTATGTATGGATCCTTGGTATGTATGTTGTTATTGTTATTAAAAATTTTTATGTGTACCCATATTGTTGTTGTGAGCCGCCCCGAGTCTCGGGAGAGGGGCGGCATACAAATTTGATAAATAAATAAATAATCCAGCCGCAGCAGGCACCCGCTCTCACCGGTTATAGCTTACCTCAATGAAAGTGTTCAGTGTGGCGTTGGTTGGGTTGTGGGTGATCAGGAATCTCATATTCTTGTAGCACACTTCCACAGGGGCGGGCCTGTTCATGCGCGCCATGCTGGAGACCAACTGAGGTGGACCGGAGGCGGGGGTGGTGGTGGTGGTGGTGGTGTGTGTCACAAAAACTGAACCACCTCCCGAGAAAAAAACGAATTGCAAAGCCCAAAAAAAAACAGAACCAAGGGACGAGAGCCTGACCGGACTCTCTTCCCGCTCAATCAACACAAAACGTCGTGCTAGTAACGTCGGATTCTCTAAATCCTCCAGTTTAGAAAAAAAAAAAAGGGACCCTGTGCTGGAGGCCGAGTAGTAATACTTTTGTTTTCCTCTGGAAAAAAAAAAAATATCCGTAGAGTGTGCAATTTTAAGTAGTCGTCCTCCCGTCTCGTCCAGCTTCCCTTCTTAGTTTTCTTCTTCTTCTCCTCCTCCTCCTCTTCCTCACAAAGGCCTCTGCATTCAGCGAACGCGCCGGTGTATCTCTTGGGCTTTCAGGTTACCCCATCTGGATATGTAAAATATTTGGGGGCAAGGAGAGGGGCCCGGGGCAGCTCAGAGTAGAGTGACTGCCAGTAGAAGCTTTCCGTTGATCTGAACGGCCATCCACGGGGTCTCTGAATGGTGAAGACCGAGGGCTTGGGGCCAGGCTTCGGGCAGGGCCCAGTCCTCTTTCAACGGGAAGGATGTTGTGCGTGGCAGTGCTCAAAAGTGCGCCCAGCCCCCGCCATAAATCCACAGGCGATCAGCATGCAGGACAATCTGGAAGAGCAAAAAGAGAGATTCTCGGTCAGAATTCCACCCGGGGGACTGGCAAACGTAGCAGAAGGGGTTGAATTAGGCAATTATATACATTTAGGAGCTGGGTGTCAAACATTCAGAAAGCGCCTAGCTCAGCGGTTCTCAACTTTTTCCGGGGCTCGACCCCGGCCCGCATCGCGCATGCGTGACGGCCCGCATTGCGCATGCACGTCGCGGCGGCCCGCATCGCAAAGGGAAAAAAAAATGGCCGACCAAAAAAAAAAAGGCTGACAAAAAAAAAAAATGGTGGGCCCGCATCGCGCATGCGTGGCGACCCGCATCGCAAAGGGGAAAAAAATGGCTGATCAAAAAAAAAATGGCGGACTGCGATGTTTGGCGACCCCCGTGAAATGGTCGTTTGACCCCAAATGGGGTCGCGACCCACAGGTTGAGAACCGCTGGCCTAGCTTGACTCTGGCTGGGGTGTCATCTCCATCCGTAACAAAGAGAGGAAAAAAAATCTGTACATATTCATTTGCACTGATGATGTTACCTAGCTGGGTTGTGAAAGGTCTACGTGAAAACCACCAAGCTCAGAGAGCACCAAGGACTCCACAGTCGTCGTCCTCCTCCTCCTCCTCCTCTACGCAAACCCCACTCCTTACTAGCACTGATGATGTTACCTAGTTGGGTCATGAAACGTCTGCAAGAAAACCACCCAGCTCAGAGAGCACCAAGGACCCCACAGTCCTTTCCCTCCTCCTTCTCTCCGCAAACCCCTCTCCCTTCTAGCACTGATGATGTAACCTAGTTGGTTCATGAAACGTCTGCAAGAAAACCACCAAGCTCAGAGAGCATCAAGGAGACCCCCCCAGTCCTCCACCCTGCAAGCCCCATGCTTTTCTAGCACTGAGGATGTCACCTCATCACCACCAACTTCATCTACGTGGTACCACCTACGTGTAATCCGGAGAGCAACTTGCGGAAAGGTTAAGATGAAAACTTCCCGAGTCGAACGCCCGGAACGCCGATACCTTTAATTGTGATCCATTGGCGGGTTGAAATTCAACCATGGTGCAGGCAGTCCCGACCGCTTTTCATACTTATGGCCCTTGCAGCATCTCCGTGGTCACGTGATCAGAATTCTCGGACGCTTGGCAACTGACTTGTACTTAAGACGGCTCACGTGATCACCGTTTCCCACCTTGTGGCAGACCAAGGCATCGGGGAAGCCACATTGACTCAACAACCAGGTTACTAGCTTTAACGGCAGTGCTTACTTAAGGGTCAAGCCAGGTCATAAAGCGGGGCAAACCTCACTGAACAACTGTTTTGCTAAGCCATAACAAAAAAATAAAATAAAATAAAATTGGGGCTCCATTGTGGCTATAAGTCGGGGACTGGCTGGGTACGTTTTTCACCATGTGCCTAGCCAGTGAGGAGACAAATACAAATCTCACTCTGTAGAAAGAGGCCTCCACTGCAGCTGGTTAAAGCCTGAGCATGATGATGTAATCCTGTGCTCCAAGTCTCTCCTCACCTGTTCTGAACCCAGGGCACGGGGCGGGAGGCACAGGAATCGAGCACGGACTGTGTAATGTGCTTAACAGCGCCCGAAGGAGAGCTGTTTACGGGAATTCAAGGATTAATCAACGCTACTTTGAACTTTTGGTTCTTTGGCCTAAATTCTGTGGAAAAACCTTGGTGGAACTCCAAATTTAGCTGTGACCGGTTTCCTTCCTTCTTCCCTCTCCTCTTTCCCTCCCTCCCTCCTTCTTCCTTTTTCCCTCCCACCTTTCTCCTTTCCCTCTCTCCGCCTTCGTCCCTCCTGCTTTCCTTTTGCTTTCTTCCCTCCCTCCCTCCTTCTTCCTCTCCTTTGTCCCTCCTACTTCCCTCCTTTTTTCTTTCTTCCCTCCCTCCCCCTTTCTTTCTTCCCTCCCTCCTCCTCCTTCCCTTCCTTCTTCCCTCCCTCCCTCCTTCTTCCTTTTTCCCTCCCTCCCACCTTTCTCCTTTCCCTCCCTCCGCCTTCGTCCCTCCTGCTTTCCTTTTGCTTTCTTCCCTCCCTCCCTCCCTCCTTCTTCCTCTCCTCCTTTGTCCCTCCTACTTCCCTCCTTTTTTCTTTCTTCCCTCCCTTCTTCTTCCCTCCCTCCCCCTTTCTTTCTTCCCTCCCTCCTCCTCCTTCCCTTCCTTCTTCCCTCCTTCTTCCTTTTTCCCTCCCTCCCACCTTTCTCCTTTCCCTCCCTCCGCCTTCGTCCCTCCTGCTTTCCTTTTTCTTTCTTCCCTCCCTCCCTCCTTCTTCCTCCTCTCCTCCTTTGTCCCTCCTACTTTCCTTCCTTCTTCCCTTTTTTCCTTCTTCCCTCCCTTCTTCTTCCTTCCCTCCTGCCTGCCTTCCTTCCCTCCCCCTTTCTTTCTTCCCTCCCTCCTCCTCCCCTTCCTTCTTCCCTCCCTCCCACCTTCTTCTATCCCTCCTCCTCCGTCCCTCCTGCTTTCCTTCCTTCTTCCCTCCCTCCTTCCTTTTTTTCTCTTCCATCCCTCCAACCTTCTTTCTTCCATCCCTCCAACCTTCCTTCTTCCCTCCCTCCTTCCTTCTTCTTTCTTCCATCCCTCCAACCTTCCTTCTTCCGTCTCTCCTCCTCCTTCCCTCCTTCTTCCCTCCCTCCCTCCTCTTTCTTCCCTCCCTTCCTCCCTAGTAGGGTAGTTCTTGGTGTACAACAGTTCATTCAAAGTTATAACGGCACTGAAAAAAAGTGACTGGTCACCGTTTTTCACACTGACCACCGTTGCAGCCATCCTCAGGGTCAAGGGATCAAAACCCAGACCTTCCACAACTGACTCGTATTTACGACCAGTGTCCTGGGGAGGATGGGGTCACGTGACTAGTCAACAACCGGGTTACTAATTCAACAACTGCAGCTTAACAAGTGTGGCAAGAAAGGTCTTAAAATGGAGCAAAATTCACTTAACCAAGAACTCGCTTAGCAACCCTCCCCCTCAAAAATTGGGGCTGAATTCCCAGGGGTAGGCAACCTTGGCTCTTTTCTGACTCATGGACTTCAACTTCCAGAATTCCTCAGTCAGCCATGCTGAGGGGAACTATGGCCCCCTCATGACTTGGGGACTTCAACTCCCAGAATTCCTGAGCCAGCATGGGGGAACTATGGCCCCTTCATGACTGGTGGACTTCAACTCCCAGAATTCCTCAGCCAGCATGGGGGAACAATGGCCCCCTTCATGACTCATGGAATTCAACTCCCAGAATTCCTCAGCCAGCATGGGGGAACTATGGCCCCTTCATGACTGGTGGACTTCAACTCCCAGAATTCCTCAGCCAGCATGGGGGAACTATGGCTTCTTTATGACTTGTGGACTTCAACTCCCAGAATTCCTGAACCAGCATGAGGGAAACTTTGGCCCCTTCATGACTTGTGGACTTCAACTCCCAGAATTCCTGAGCCAGCATGGGGGAACTATGGCTTCTTTATGACTTGTGGACTTCAACTCCCAGAATTCCTCAGCCAGCATGGGGGAACTATGGCCCCTTCATGACTTGTGGACTTCAACTCCCAGAATTCCTCAGCCAGCATGGGGGAACTATGGCCCCTTCATGACTGGTGGACTTCAACTCCCAGAATTCCTGAGCCAGCCATGCTGAGGGGAAAGGGAGAGGTTTCCAAGGTGAGCCATGCTGGCTCAGGAATTCTGGGAGTTGAAGTCCACCAGTCACAAAAGAGCCAAGGTTGCCTACCCCTGGCCTAAGTCAAGGACTATTTGCAATATTAACAAATGCTACTTCTTATTTCCAGGTATGCTTTTGACAACCTTTTCTGTCCTCTAAAAAAAAAAAAAAGAAAAAAAAGAAGAAAAGAGAAGGTTAACAGGCTTCCTCAACTGACTGGGGGAAAGGTGGAAACGGTGCCTAAATCTTTCTCTCTCTCCACCCTACCCTCCATTCCAGAAAATCAGGCCGTTGACTTTCGCAGAAATATCTGCACAAAAGTCAGAGGTAACACACTTCTCCACCCAGCCTGCCCCAGAGCAGCGTGGCAAGCGAGCGTGGATCTCCAGAACTGCTTTGCTTCGGGATGGCAAATCCAGCTTTGCCATCACCTGCAGCTGGTCCCCGACTTACGACTACAACTGAGCCCCCAAATTTATGTCGCTAAGCGAGACGGTTGTAACCTTTTTTTTTAAAAGCCACTTTTGTTGTTAAGTGAATCACTGCAAGTGTTACGTTAGTCCCACGGCTGGTAAGCGAATCTTGGCTTCTTCCCCCATTGACTCTGCTTGTCAGAAAGGTCACCAAAAGGGGTTCCCGTGAAACACACACACACACACACAAGCCCCGGGATGCTGCACCCCGTCATAAATACGAGTCAGTTGCCAAGCGTGGGAATTTTGATCACGTCGCCCTGGGGGATGCTTGCAACGGTCGTCAGTCTGAAAAATGGGTCACAAGTCACTTTGTTTTTCAGTGCCGCTGTTAACTTTCAACAGTCACTAAACGAACCGTCGTAAGTCAAGAACTACCTGTGTTATTTTTAGGCAAGACCTGAAAAACACATACCGAAGACTGAGTAATTCCCTGAGGAACAATCCGCTGGTCTCGGTGACTGACTCAGATTGAATTATTATTATTATTATTGAGTTGTTGAGGCCACTTGGAGGTTTTTAATCTGTGTCCTCAGGGTCACCTAAGTCGTGCAAATAGTAGTGTTTTGTAGTGAGTAGTGACCTTGAGGGCACAGGTGGCCTCAACAACGCTCTAAAACAGTGGTTCTCAACCTTTTTCAGGTTGAGACCCCACTTGCCCCGCCCATGGGCGGCGCAACCCCGGCGCGCGTCGGGCCGATCCGCGTATGCGCGGCGCGCACGACGAAAAAAACAAAAAAACAAAATGGCGGACCACGACGGGCCGATCCGCCCATGCGCGACGCGCGACGAAAAAAACAAAAACAACCACAAAAAATCAAAATGGCGGACTGTGACGGCCCGAACCGCGCATGCGTGGCGCGCGACGAAAAAAACAAAAACAACAAAAAAACAAAATGGCGGACCGCGACGGGCCGATCTGCGCATGCGCAGCGCGCGACGAAAACAAAAAAAAACACAAAAAAACAAAATGGCGGACTGTGACGGCCCGAACCACGCATGCGCGGCGCGTGACAAAAAAACCCCCACAACAAAATGGCGGACCGCGATGTCCGGCGACCCCCGCGAAACGGTTGTTTGACCCCAAATGGGGTCGCGACCCATAGGTTGAGAACCGCTGCTCTAAAAGAAGGCAAATGACCAACTGTCTGCAAGGAGTATATAAATCCTCCCTTTCCCCCATCTTCCAGTCAGAGCTGAAGAAGCTTCTGGGATGAGAAGCGAAACGTTTTCAAAGGAAAAACACGGAAGTCCGATTGTCTCTTGAAAAAGCACCTTTGGGAGAAACGTGACCTGGATTCCGGAGAATCTCCGTAGACATTTTGTCAAGGGGAATCCGTGTTCCCCACCATGAAAGACCCACTGCCCTGGAGCAGCGTGGCAAGTGAGCGTGGAAATCTCCAGAACTGGTTTTATTTAAGATGCAAAGCTTGGCCACCCCCAGGCACTTCCTCACAAGTACAGGTGAAGTCCTCGACTTACGACAGTTCGTGTAATAACCGTTCAAAGTTACAACCACACTGGAAAAAAGGAAACTTAGGACCATTTCCCGCGCTTATGACCGTTGCAGCCACCCTGTGGTCACGTGACTTACATTCGGATGCTTCGACAACTGGTTCCTATTTATGACTGTTGCAGTGTCCTGGGGTCACGCAATCACCTTTTTGCGACAAGCAGAGTCAATTGGGGGGGGGGGAGAGCCAGAGTCACTTAAGGAAGCGTGTTGCCAATTTAACAACTGCGGCGGTTGTGGGTGGAGAAAAGTCGCACAATGGGTCAAAATTTCCACCTGACCGTTTCCTCACTTAGCAACATCAATTCTGGGCTCAGAGGCAGCCGTTAAATTGTGGAACCCCCCCCCCTTATCAACTATCAACTTTCAGGACCTCGGGAAGAGTCCAGAGAGAAACTTCATCTCCCAAAGGTTGAGAAAAAAAAAATCCCTCTAAAATAGGTTGTGCTATTTTGGGTACAATGCACTCAACTTATGCGCTCAACTTGGCAAAGCAGGTAGGAGAGAATAAAAGCTAGAGATGCAGAATGTGCAAGCGAGGGGAGGGGGGGGAAACACCCCCACCCCCCCACCTTACCTGAATTTGTCCACAGCTTCCCACTCAACGGGTTTGAAATTCCACAAGACCATCCAGCATTTTTTGGTGGGGGGGGGGAACAAAAAAAAGCAGAACGAGTCACAACGGCTGGAGGCTTCCAAGAAACGCAACTTAAGAGCAGACTACTCTAAGCGTTCTGAGATAACCTTTCCTTCCTGCTAAGCTGGTTTGCTCATTTCCTCGGAAGACGCTGCCTCCTCCTCCTCCTCCTCCTTTCTACCTTTCCTTTCCGTGCAGGGGAGCGAGAGACACTGTCCTCGTTGCAGCCCCAAACCTGTTCGGGTGCGTGACACGAGGACCGACAAGAACGTGCCTGCGCCGTGTGTGCAAACTCCCGAAAGCTTTCGACACTTCTTTGAAGGAGCAAGCAGCCTGAGGCAAACACGGGCTTGGGGAGATCCTTCCTCCAGAAAGGATGGGCGCGCCGGGCACCGTCAGCGAACAACTTCCTTTTCCACCCTGAAAGTATCACGCCGAGAGAAAGAGATGTCCACGGATAAGAAAGCTAATAAATCCAAGGGGTACGGATAAAGGAGAATATCTGTGGCTCAGGGTTGGCAGGAGGGGGCTCTCTGAGCTTGCTTGTTTTTTTGCAGACGTTTCATGACCGAAAAACTAGGGGACATCATCGGTGCTAGCTAATCATCAGATTAGCACTGATGATGTTACCTAGTTGGGTCGTGAAACGCCTGTGAGAAAACAAGCAAGCTCAGAAAGCACCAAAGACCCCACAGTCCTCCTCCTCCCTGCAAACCTCACTCTCTTCCAGCACTGAGGATGTTCCCTAGTTGGGTCATGAAACGTCAGCAACAAGCAAGCTCAGAGAGCACCAAAGACCCCACAGTCCTCCTCCTCCCTACAAACCTCACTCTCTTCCAGCACTGAGGATGTTCCCTAGTTGGGTCATGAAACGTCAGCAACAAGCAAGCTCAGACAGCACCAAAGACCCCACAGACCTCCTCTTCCCTGCAAATCTCCCTCCCTCCCAGCACTGATGACGTTCCCTAGTTGGGTCATGAAACGCCTGCAAGAAAACAAGCAAGCTCAGAGAGCATCCTCAAATCAAAGAGGCTTTAGCCAACCCACGTGAGAAGCTGGCTGACCTAGGGCACCATGAGGCACAGCAACCAGGATGGTCCTTGAAGGATGACCTGGCTGAGGAATCCTGGGAGTTGAAGTCCACAAGTCATAAAAGGGCCAGGTTTGAAGACTGCTGGTCTACCTCAACAGAACCGGGTCAAAAGACGTCTTGCATTCGAAGTTGGTGGCACACCTTTCAATTTAGGCTTTTTAAATTTTTTTTTATTTTTTTACCACCCTGTCTTCATTATTTTCATCAGCAACCGAAGGCAGAGAACGTTCCTAACACTCCCTCCTCCACCTGTTTTCCCCACAAACGACAACCCTGTGAGGTGACTTGGGCTGAGAGTGACTGGCCAAAGTCACCCAGCTGGCTTTCATGCCTAAGAGGCAAGACTAGAATTCACAGTCGCCTGGTGATTGGCTAAAAATCCAGCCAGTTTTCATGCCTAAGGGAAGACTAGAATTCACAGTCGGGGAGTGATTGGCCCAAAAGTCATCCACCCTAAGGTGAGACTAGAATTCACGATCTCCCAGTTTCTAGCCTAGACCAAACTAGCTTTCACCGACAGAAAACTTGGAAACAACTGCACCACTAGGAAAGGCATCCACAGCCGCTGTGCAAAGCTTATTAACCATGTCAACATGCAAGCAATAGGCTGCAATCAACCTCTTTTAATTTCCTTCCTTTAATCCCAAACTTAAAAACCTCTTGCAGATCTGCAAGAACTGAGCCAAAACCAGGAGAGCAAAAGGATCCAAGAAAGGGGGACAAAGCACCAAGAGAGAGAGCAAAACCTCGCTTCTACCCACGTGAAAACACAGCAAGCAAGGAATCGGCCGGGTAGGTGAAAATAAATAAATAAATAAATAAATAAAACCTCTCAAAACCCAGTGTGCTAAAACATCTGGGCCAGCTCCAGTCTCCCCTGCCTCGGTTTTACCTTTTGCATGAAGAAAACGACTTCCTGCTTGGCCCAGCGCCTTTTGCAGCCAGCTTTTCAGCTGTTCCCTGGCTGGATTCCGCTCCGAGAAGCTAAGCCACTGGTGTGATCTGCTCAAAAGCTCGTTCTGCAAAGCTTACCTTCGGCCGGGTCACAGGCTGCTAAGCGCTATGTGGCCACGGCCCCAAAATAGAACATAAGCGTGTAAATAAATGCAGAAGAGGGCAGGTTTTTGGCCGCCCCATGAAGCAAAGGGGACGCACAAGGAAGTCGTTGTAACCGTATGCCACATACTGAAATCGCAAACCAGCTTTACCCAGTTTAGCTTAGAGGGTCCTTTACAAAACTGAAGAAGTGTCACCTTGTAGGGGAGGCAGGAAAGAAAGAAAGGAAGGAAGGAAAGAAGGAAGGAAGGGAGAAAGAAAGAATGGAAGGAAGAGAAAGGAAAGAAAGAAAAAGAAAGAGGGGACAGAAGGAAGAGAGAAAGAATAGAAGGAAAAAAGAAACGAAAGAAGGAAAGAAAAAAGAGAAAAGGAAAGAGAGAAAGAATGGAAGGGAGAAAGAAAAGGAAAAGAGTGGAAGGAAGAGAGAAAGGAAAGAAAGAAAAAGAAAGGGGAAGAAAGGAAGAGAGAAAGAAAAGAAAAGAAAGAAAGAAGGAGAAAGAAAGAATGGAAGGAAGAGAAAGGAAAGAAAGAAAAAGAAAGAAGAAAGAGAGAAAGAATAGAAGGAAAAAAGAAACGAAAGAAGGAAAGAAAAAAGAGAAAAGGAAAGAGAGAGAGAAAGAAAAAGAATGGAAGGGAGAAAGGAAAGGAAAGACAAGAGAGAATGGAAGAGAGAAAGAAAAGAAAGGGGAAGGAAGGAAGAAAGAGAGAAAGAAAGGAAAAGAAAAGAAAGAAAGGGAGAAAGAAAGAATGGAAGGAAGGAAGAGAAAGGAAAGAAAGAAAAAGAGGGGAAAGAAGGAAGAGAGAAAGAATAGAAGGAAAAAAGAAACGAAAGGAAAGAAAAAAGAGAAAAGGAAAGAGAGAAAGAAAAAGAATAGAAGGAAGGAAGAAAAGGAAAGAAAAGAGAAAGAAAGAATGGAAGGAAGGAAGAGAGAAAGGAAAGAAAGAAAAAGGGGAAGGAAGAAAGAAAGAAAGAGAGAAATAAAAGAAAAGATTTAATAAAGACAGATTCCCAAACTTTTTTGGTAAGCTCATCCTCAATGTCTCAGCCATTTTTTTTGTGGCACTCCTGGTGTCACAAACACTGCACTGAGGTACTCCTGGAATAGTTAAGACTATCATGTTTATTATTTAGTAATAAAATAAACCATGGGATGCTGCCATGCAGTTTGGGAACTGCAGATAATGATGAAATTTAGTCTTAATGCATCCTAACAACAGCCCAATTCAGCAATCAAATAACTGAAAATAGAGTAATTGTCCCATTTGGTCCCTTCAAAGCCCCAGAAGGCAGAACAAGAAGCAACGGATGGAAACTCATCAAGGAGAGAAGCAACCTAGAACTAAGGAGAAACTTCCTGACAGTCAGAACAATTAACCAGTGGAACCACCTGCCTCCAGAAGCGGTGAATGCTCCAACACTGGAAGTTTTTAAGAAGAGACTGGACACCCATTTATCTGAAATGGTATAGGGTTTCCTGCCTGAGCAGGGGGTTGGACTAGATGACCTCCAAGGTCCCTTCCACCTTTGTTATTCTATATTCTCTATGGACACAGAATTGGTTGTATGCCATTTATTTCAAAGCCCACCAGCTGTTTAATGCCAGTTTTCCCCCCAAGGATGGATTCCTGCTCCCCTAGCACAGAGGGAATATTAAATAGATAAATGCAAACAGCCATTTTAAATCCTAAATACTTATGAAAAAGCATTATTCAGCTCCTAATGTGAGCTATGCAAACTTTGGGGCCCTCAAAGAACTTAACAACAGCCCGTTTAGTGATCATTTGAAGTTACAACCGCCTTGAAAAACGTGACTTATGATCGTTTTTCACAATTACAATCTTTGCAGCATTTCACTTAACAGCTGGCTACTAACTTAACAACTGCAGTGATTCACTTAACAACGCTTGCAAAAAAGAGGTAGCAAAATGGGGCAACACTCACAACAAATGTCTCACTTAACAACAAGAAATGTCAGGCTGAATTGTGGCCGTTAAGTCGAAGACTACCTGTATTTATCTGTCACATCTCCCTCACAGAGCGACTCTGGGGTGTGTAAAAATAGAGCAAAATAACAAATCTCTTGGGACGTTAGGGTGTTTACACAAGTGTGTCTCAGCACCTACACAAAGCTAAAATAAGGTTGTTAACGTTTCTGTCTGATTCATACCACATTGGGGAGGATCACTGACTTTGCTTATAGCTCTCTGGGCCTACAAAAACCCAGCCTAGATTTATATGATGCATTTGTTCACGTGGCATGTTGTCTGGGTTTACACACAACATTCTTGTGAGTTCACAAAATTGCTATATTCAGAAATTAAATGATGCCTAAATTAAGCCTAAGACGCTTTAACAAGGGGGACTAGGCCAGCATTTCAAAACCTTAGCAACATTATGAGGGATGGACTTCAACTCCCAGAATTCCCCAGCCAAGCGTAGCTGGCTGGGGAATTCTGGGAGTTGAAGTCCACCTATCATAACCTTACTAAGGTTGAGAAACAACTAGCCCGGAATAAGATAACAGTTGTGACTTCCACCCAATGCAGTGGACACACAACTTTATCCCCGTTTCGATTCCATCTGGCACGTTGCACAAATCCAGCACCCAAGTTGTGAAGCGGAATTTACAAACCACATAACGCACGTAAACAGAACCAAAATCAAACCATTTTGGGCCTTAAGGCAGCACATTATTCCCCCCCCCTCAAGTCTACTTTGGGCCAAGTGGGTCCCGTCAGAAGACCATGTTTTTTTGGCCCGCTGCCTTCTCTTTTTACACAACTGGCCTTGCAATCCGACACTTTGGGAAGCTGCTTTCTTTGCGAGTCTCCGGAATGACTGGAGAACAGGTCTTCTCCTTGACCTTTATTACATAAACCTCTACGAATCTCAGATTACCTCTCTTGAGCTGCTGGCCATTATCTGGAGATAAGGACACCAGCATTATCTGGGAATATCTTTGCTCTTCCGAGATGCTGGGTGGTGTTTTGTTCTTCCCCCCCCCCCAAAAGCTCCGTTTTTCAAAACTTGCACAAGTGCTCGTTCTGTTTCAGCAACGCTTTAAACAGCAGATCCAGGGAGAAAGCTAGCTTGCCGAGAAGGTCATCTACTTAGATGGACGAAAAGCAGCTCTCCTTGTCTTCTGCTCTATTTATAACCCCAAAATCACATTACACAGGGCTGCTTGACCTGCAATGAGGATGCAGCTTCTGAGGTTGCTTTGAAAGACATATCCTGTGCAACGTTGGGGTTTTTTGGGGGGGGGCTGTTTTTCTGGTTGTTCTGTTTTCTCACGGCCAACTATCCTGCACCTGCTTTCTGTTTTCAAGACACAAACCACACCATGCAATAGTTGGATGTGTGTGTGCTTGTGTGTGATTATTCCCACTTTGCAAGTGATTCACACCAAGACTCAAGAACCGAAAGCCGTTCAGTAGGGTTTATTAATAATAATAATAATAATAATAATAATAATAATAATAATAATAAAAAAACTAAGGAGAAACTTCCTGACAGTTAAAACAATTAACGAGTGGAACAACCTGCCTCCAGAAGCTGTGAATGCTCCAACACTGGAAGTTTTTAAGAAGAGGCTGGACAGCCATTTGTCTGAAATGGTATAGGGTTTCGGGGGTTGGACTCGATGACCTCCAAAGTCCCTTCCAACTTAATAATAATAATAATAATAATAATAATAATAATAATAATAATAATAATAATAATAAAGTTGGAAGGGACCTTGGAGGTCATCGAGTCCAACCCCCTGCTCAGGCAGGGGGTTAGTCTGAGCAGCAGCTACAGATAGTCGACTTACAATTCATTTAGTGACCGTTCAGAGTTACAACGGCACTGGGGAAAAAAAAAAGGACTTATGGCCATTTTTCACACTCATCCACCGTTGTAGCATCCCCAGTGATCAAAATTCAGACGGTGGGCAACCGGTTCATATATTTATGACGGTTGCAATATCCCGGGGTCGCATGATCGAAATTCAGAGGCTTGGCCACTGACTCGTATTTACGATGGTCGCAGTGTCCCGGGGGGGATATCATGTGATCCCCTTTTGTGACCTTTTGATGTGCCAAGTCAATGGGGAATCCAGATTCACTTAAGAACCGTGTTACTAACGACCAATGCAAGGATTCACTCAACAACTGGGGCAAAAAGGTCGTAAAATGGGACACTCACATGTTTCACTTAGCGACATAAATATTGGGCTCAGTTGTGGTCGTAACTAGAGGACTACCTGCATTAAGTCAGGGGCAACTCTTTTTATATTAAATATTTTATTAGTTTTATAATTATAAACAAAAAATCAAATTAAATACAACTCAACTTAATACAATCATTTTCAACTTTCTCTCACACAAAACAAAACATACATTCCTTTAAAAACTTACGTAAAATAGAATAACTATGGGTGTTGCTCGGCACCACCCCCTCCACCACATCCCCCTCTTCCTTCCTCCCTATCTCCTACTTCCCTCCCCCTCCCTCTCTCCCCACCCTCCTCTCCTACAACCTTCCTACTTCCCTCCACTCCTTCACTCCTCACTCTCCACTCCCTCCAGATGTGGTCCAGAGGTACTGTAGTCAGGGGCAACTCTTAATGATCATCAGGGCTCTCCAAACTGGGTGACTTTAAGACTTGTGGACTTCAACTCCCAGAATTCCTCAGCCAGCCCTGGTCCTTTATGCTTCAAGTAAGAACTCACAATTGACTTAATTGTGAAAGTGATTCTAGCTGTTCACAATATTAGGTGCCATCAAGTTTAAAAGTAATACAGGTAATTCTTGCCTTACAACAGTTTGTTAATGACCGCTTGAAGTTACAATGGCACTGGGAAACTGACTTATGACCATTTTTCGCACTTGCGTCCACTGCAGCACTGCAGCAAAATTCAGAGGCTTGGACACTGACTCGTATTTATGATGGTCACAGTGTCCCGGGGTCATGTGATCCCCTTCTGTGACCGTCTGAAAAGCGAAGTCAGTGGGGGAAGCTGGATTCACTTAACATCAGGGTTACTAACTTAATAGCTGCGGTGATTCCCTTAACGACTGTGGCAAGGAAGGTCGTAAAATGGGGCAAATTAACATATGTCTCACTTAGCAACAGAAATTCTGGGCTCAACTTGAGGTCGTAAGTCGAGGACTCCCTGTAGTGTTTTTGGACAATTTGGATGTTCACTTAGGTTCCGTCCACAATAGGATTTGGGTCTAAATCCAAATCTATTCTATCACTGGCTTCACATTATCGCAAGAACCGAGAATCATAGTGTCAACGTCCCGTTTGAGAATCCAAATGAAACTCCTGATTAATTCCGTCTCTGAAAATCCTACTGTTTATTGGATACACTGCATTGTTACGGCAAAGCAAAACTAACTCGTAGACTTAAGCAATAATTTCCCCAGCCAAACCCCCAACATCTTACGTCGTCCATATAAACAAGTTCACTTTGTTATGGGAACCGTCTGCTTCAAGTCCACACCTGTTCTGGTGTCCTTGAAAAGGCTTCAGGCTCTCGCAGTCTTCAGCTGAATTGTAGAAGTTTCGTTTCTTCATCCAACCCATCTGAAAGTAACACCTTCCCCCACTTAATCTAAAGGCAAATTGGAACAAAGAGGCACATAGCTGCCAAAGTTTCATCCCTGACACATAGGGCTAGAAGGGACCTTGGAGGTCTTCTAGTCCAACCCCTGCTCAAGGCGGGAGTCCTTATACCACGCTGGACATTCTTCTGTGAATTTAACTCGGCACAGCCTCAACTGAAGGATCTCTTCCACATGTCCTCCGATGCCTGCCAGACCCAAACCCTTTGCACTCACCTCTCTTTTGGGGAACATCATTTCTCCAGTCTGAACAACCATGGGGCGTATACAAATACACTAATACCACACCAGCTCAGCTACGTCAAGACGCTTCAATCATCAGGTAGATAACATTATTGTTGTTGTTAGTTGCAAAGTCGTGTCCGACCCATCGCGACCCCGTGGACAACGTTCCTCCAGGCCTTCCTGTCCTCGTAGACAACATTAGAGGACATACAGCCAAAGCAGCATGTATAGCATTATAAGGGGCCATCAGGAATTTAGCAAAACAACAAGGAGTGCCTACTTTGTGACTTACAGATAGGCCTCGATTTATGACGATAATCGGGTCCAGAATTTCCAGGGCTAAGCAAGACAGTGTTTGAGCAAATCGTGCTCAATTCTACGACCTTTCCTGTCACAGTCATTAAGCAAATTGCAGCATTTGTTAAGTGAGTCATGCCGCCGCTAAGCAAATCTTCCTCTTCCCATTGACACTGGTTACTGCAAAGGAAGGTCGCTAATGATGGTCACGTGTCCCTGTAAATAATGCCGGTTACCAAGTGCCCAAATTTTGATTGTAGGGATGCTGTGGCGGTCTTAAATGTGAGGACCACTCCTAAGTCACTGTTTTCAGGGGACTTGCAACTTCTAACAGAAGTTCTAAAGGAATGGTCGTTAAGTCGAGGACTGCTGTAGCAGGGAAGAAGATTCTGCGGCCATGCCACCACCTCAGTGTCCAAGTGTTTATCCCGAAGAGCTGGGAAAACATTCTGGGGTCCAGCCTCTTCCTGGCTCCTCCGAAGAGCAAACCAGGTGCGGCTGAGAACTGAACTTTTCGCTGGGGGATTGGGACAAATTTGAATGCACGTGAGAGAGGAGAGGTGGTGCCAATATGAAAATCCTCGGGGATCAAAGTCCCGAAAGAGGGAAAGTGGGAAGGCTGGGGCTGCCCCACATTTGCATGCAGAGGGCAGCGGCTTGGAAGACATTTCTAGTCATGCCCAACACAACACAAGAGATGGCTGTGTTGCATAACAAAGGGTGTGGGACTATACAAATTTTGTCTTCTCCAGAACATCTATTTGGCCTCTCTCTCTCTCTCTCTCTTTGATATGTGTCTATTATCATTTATCAATCTCTATTATCTATAGTCATCTCTCTCATACACATTTATTATCATCTACCAATCTCTTTATCTTGGTCGGTCAACAGCGAGACCCTAGTGAAGCGGTCACAGCAGCCCCTGCATTTTCTGCGTCGCCTGAGAAAAGCACACCTTCCTTCCCCCGTCCTTACCACTTTTTACAGAGGGACCGATAGATTGCATCAGAGTCTGGTTTGGAAGCATCACCGCTTCGGACAGGAAGGTGGTGCAGAGAGTGGTGAGGACAGCAGAAAAGATGATTGGCAGTTCCCTCCCTTCCATCCAGGACATGGCATATAAGCACTGCTTGAGCAGGGTCCGCAAGATACTCTGGGACACTACACACCCTCTTCACGATCTGTTTTCCTTGTTACCTTCTGGGAGGAGGGGGCTCCGTGGTACCCAAAGCAGAACATCCAGGTTCAGCCATAGTTTCATTCCATACAGCATTAACCTTGTGAACTCTCAAGCTTCCTCCTTCCCTTATGTATTCAAGATGGGACAGTGATTAATATTTATACGTTACTTATATGTAAGGGTGTAGGACTATGCATATATTGTATATAGTATGTTTTAAATGTGTTATGTATACATACACTAAATTTCATTTTAATAGAATAAGGAATAGAATAGAACAGGAGCTGGAAGGGACTTTGGAGGTCTTCTAGTCCAGCCCCCTGCTCAAGCAGGAGGACTATACCATCTCAGACAGGTGATTGTCCAGTCTTTTCTTAAAGATTTCCATTGATGGAGCGCCCATGATTTTTGGAGGCAAGCTGTTCCATTGGTTAACTGTCCTCACTGTCAGGAAGTTTCTCCTTAATTCCAGGTTGCTTCTCTCATTAGTCAGCTTCCAACCATTGTTTCTCGTACTTCCCTCTGGTGCTCTGGTGAATTATGGATTACCTGCATTTCACCCTTGGCAGGTACCTGTCCAGACAGGAGCTATCAGCTGATGTAAAGTTGCTTTTCATCCTTCCCAGGCAGAGCTCTGAAATGAAGACACCCACCCCTTGCTTTCCACAACAGCGTGGCAGTTTCTTCCCGGCTTTCTGACAGGATTAGGAGAGCTTTGCAACTGAGGACAACCGTCTGCGAGCTGCTAAACCTTTAGGTCCAGATCACGTGGCTGATCTCTGCAGCCGCCGTGTGTCCCGTGGGAATAAACAGGATTTGCTTTAAGGGAGATCTGGAGAGCTGCTTTGCACCGTGAGCTCCGGGGCACCTTGTGGCTTTCAAATCTGCCATCCAAGTCAGCCCTAGAGATTAGACCTGTGGGGAACAGACAGGGCCAGGAAGCGAGCTGCTAAAACCCGGTGCTTAATCTGCAACAGCCACTGCCAAGCCTTTTCTCATCCTTCCCTCCTGCCATATCACGGTAACAATGCAGTGACACAGTAGTATGACTGTAGCAATGCAAAGAAGAGCAACTAAGATGATTAAAGGCCTGGAGACTAAAACATATGAAGAACGGTTGCAGGAATTGGGTCTAAAGAAAAGGACTAGGGGCGAGATGATAGCAGTCTCCTAGTATTTCTGAAGCTGCCACGAGGAGGAGGGGGTCAATTTATTTTCCAAAGCACCAGAGGGATGGAAACTAATCAAGGAGAAACAATGGATGGGAAACTCATCAAGGAGAAACAATGGATGGAAACTCATCAAGGAGAGAAGCAACCTGGAATTAAGGAAAAACTTCCTAACAGTGAGGACAATGAACCAATGGAACAGAAGTTGCCGTCAGATGTTGTGGGTGCTCCATCGTTGGAGGCTTTATTTATTTATTTATTTATTTTTTATTTTGCGATTTTTACACCGCCCCCCCCTCCCGAAGGACTCGGGGTGGTGTACAGCCCAATTAAAAAACATCAACATACAAAAAGTAAAATTATTAAAAATAGATTAAATAATTTGGCCCAATCATTTAAAAACCCAATACATAATCTTAAAAACTCAATCCCCTAAAAACAATTATGGCCTTGTTGGTACCGGAGCTCCTATCCCAGGCCGGCTTGATGAAATAGATATGTTTTTAATTCTCGACGGAAGGAATGCAATTCCATCATCATACGGAGTTCGGGGGGGAGCTCATTCCAAAGCGTTGGAGCTCCCACAGAGAAGGCCCTCCCCCTGGGGGTCGCCAGTCGACGTTGTCTGGCCGACGGCACCCTGAGGAGACCCACTCTGTGGGAGCGTACCGGACGGCGGGAGGTATTTGCTGGCAGAAGGCGGTCCTGTAAATATCTGGGTCCGATGCCATGGAGCGCTTTAAAGATGGTCACTAACACCTTGAAACGCACCCGGAAGGCCACTGGCAACCAGTGCAGCTCGCGCAGGAGCGATGTTACATGGGAGCGCCATGACGCTCTGGTCACTACCCGCGCGGCCGCATTCTGGGTCAGCTGAAGCCTCCGGGTGCACCTCAAGTGGAGCCCCATGTAGAGAGCATTACAGTAGTCCATCCTGGAAGTGACGAAGGCATGAGTAACTGTGCATAGCGAGTCCCGGTCTAGGAAGGGACGCAACTGGCGCACTAGGCGAACCTGATAGAACATCCTCCTGGCCATGGCCGTCAGATGGTCCTCTAAAGACAGCCGTGAATCCAGGAGGACTCCCAAATTGCAAACCCTTTCTGAGGGGGCCACTGTTTCGCCCCCAACGGACAACGAAGGAATCAATTGACTAAACCGGGACGACGGTAGCCACAGCCACTCGGTCTTGGAAGGGTTGAGCTTGAGTCCGTTCTTCTCCATCCAGACCCGCACGGCCTCCAGGCACTTTTAAGAAGAGACTGGACAGCCACCTGTCGGAAATGGTATAGGCTCTCCTGCTTGAGCAGGGGGCTGGACTAGAAGACCTCCAAGGTCCCTTCCAGCTCTATTCTGATTTTGATTCAATGTGCTATTTGGTAGCTCACAACTCAGAGGTTTGCAACCCCAGGTTCAAAGTTTGCATCCACCTGGGAAACAAAAGGCCTTTGAATCCTGAGTAGCAAGAAATGCTGTTATTAATAATGGAGAATATTTGTAGATCAGGGCTGAAATGAAGGGTCCCTGAGCTTGGTGGTTTTCTTGCAGACGTTTCATGACCCAAACTGGGTAACATCACGAATGCTACAAGGTACAAGCCTCACTCCCTTCTAACACAGATGATATTATCTAGTTGGGTCATGAAACATCTGCAAGAAAACCACCACGCTCAGAGAGGAATAATGACTTCAGAGTCATTCTTCCTCCTTCTCCTCTCCACCAACCCTACCCCCTTCTAACACGGATGCTATTATCTAGTTGGGTCATGAAACATCTGCAAGAAAACCAGCAAGCTCAGAGAGGAATAATGACTTCAGAGTCATTCTTCCTCCTTCTCCTCTCCACCAACCCTACCTCCTTCTAACACGGATGCTATTATCTAGTTGGGTCATGAAACATCTGCAAGAAAACCACCAAGCTCAGAGAGGAATAATGACTTCAGAGTCATTCTTCCTCCTTCTCCTCTCCACCAACCCTACCCCCTTCTAACACGGATGCTATTATCTAGTTGGGTCATGAAACATCTGCAAGAAAACCAGCAAGCTCAGAGAGGAATAATGACTTCAGAGTCATTCTTCCTCCTTCTCCTCTCCACCAAACCTACCTCCTTCTAACACTGATGGTGTTACCTAGTTGGGTCATGAAACGTCTGCAAGAAAACTACCAAGCTCCGAGGGCACCAAGGAACCCACAATGCTGTTATTATGAGGGATGGTTAAGACAGGGGTCTTCAAACTTGGCCCTTTTATGACTTGTGGACTTCAACTCCCAGAATTCCTCAGTCGGCCATTTTGATGAAACTACGGGCTTGGATCCAGACCAGGGGTGTTCAAACTTGGCCCTTTTATGACTTGTGGACTTCAACTCCCAGAATTCCTCAGTCGGCCATTTTGATGAAACTACGGGCTTGGATCCAGACCAGGGGCCTTCAAACTTGGCCCTTTTATGACTTGTGGACTTCCACTCCCAGAATTCCTCAGCCAGACACGCTGGCTGAGGAATTCTGGGAGTGGAAGTCCACAAGTCATAAAAGGGCCAAGTTTGAAGGCCCCTGGCTTAAGCCAACTAGGTATTTCTAGCCTAATGAAGAAAAGGATTGGGGGTGGGGAGACACATGACAGCTGCTTTCCGGTACTTGAGGAACAGTTGCTGGGGGGGGGGAGGGGATCAACCTATTCTCCAAAACACCTGAATCCAGGACAAGAAGCATTGGATGAGGAGGTCAAGGAGAGAAGCAACCCAGAACTAAGGAGAAATTTCCTGACAGTGTGAGCCATTAACCAGTGGAAGAGAAAATGCCTTCAGAAGTTGTGGGTGCTCCATCACTGGAGATCTTCAAAAAAAAGGACTGGACAACCATTTGTCCAGGATAGTTTAAGGCAGCGGTTCTCAACCTTTTCCGGGGCTCGACCCCGGCCCGCGTTGCGCATGCGTGGTGAGACGGCCCGCATCGCAAAGGGGAAAAAAATGGCGGACCAAAAACAATAATAATAAAAAAATGGCCGACAAAAAAAATATGGCGGGCCCGCATCGCGCATGTGCGGCGGCCTGCATCGCAAAGGGGGGAAAAATGGCGGACCAAAAACAATAATAAAAAAAAGGCCGACAAAAAAAAAAAAATGGCGGGCCCGCATCGCGCATGCGCGGCGGCCTGCATTGCAAAGGGGGAAAAAATGGTGGGCCCCAAAAAAATAATAAAAAAAATGGCCGACAAAAAAAAAAATGGCCGACCCCCCCAAAAAAGGCGGGCCCGCATCGCGCATGCGTGGTGCAACGGCCCGCATCGCAAAGGGGAAAAAAATGGCCGACCAAAAAAAAATATGGTGGGCCCGCATCGCACATGCGCGGCGCGACGGCCCGCATCGCAAAGGGGGAAAAAAATGGCCGACCAAAAAAATAAAATAAAAAAAAATGGCGGACTGCGGTGTTTGGTGACCCCCGTGAAATGGTCATTCGACCCCAAATGGGGTCGCGACCCACAGGTTGAGAACCGCTGGTTTAAGGACTTCTGCCTTGGGCAGGAGACTGGACTAGAAGACCTCAAAAGTTCCCTTTCAGCCCTCTAATTCTATGATCGTTTTCCTTTTTACAGCTAAAGCCTGGGTAGGAAGTCAGCCCAGTCCACGCTATTTCCTGCTTTTGGTGCAGTTCCAAGGACTACCAGGAAGTTAATCATCTGACAGACAACGGCAGATGTCCACATGCCCTGGAAACGTCAGCAGCAGCAGCACCAACTCACTACAAGTCTGTCTGGACTCTACACCAAGAAGACAAGCGGTACAGAGAGAAGACAAAAGGGTTTCTGGACTGAGCGACAAAGCCACTTCCTGAGAAAGCTTCTTTGATCAGATCAAGCCTACTTGAGTGCCCAATCGACACATCCTGAAGACCTTCCTCTTGTGGCTTGGACATTAAGTGGGGTCAACCTCTTAGAGGCCTCAGAAAATCCCAGGAGTGGAGATTAGAATGGGGAAAAACATCCAGGAAGAAGGTCACGGGAGGCGGGCTGGACTCTCTTGACGTGGCCATCAAGTCAACTTGAAGGAGACTTTGCTCTGCCTTGTAGAACCTTCCCAACCTTCTACTCAGAAGACTTCCTAGACTTCCTTCTGCCTAAAAAGGAAGTCCCAGCAAGACTGTGCAAACCCAAAGTTTCATGAGAGTGTTGGGCTTCTTCAGCTTGATGGTGGCAGATCTTGGCTTGACACTTCTTGTAAAGTTCTGTTGCAGAAACCTAGCACGGTAAGAGTTCCTACTCAGCCTGCTCCACATGTCATTTCTGTTGGCCTCACACACACACACACAAAAACATCTTAAGGAGCATCCTTTTTACCAGCTAGAAGCCGTAAAAGGCCACCTTCTTACCAGGTTCTCCTGCTTTCCACCACCACCCAAGTCTAGCAGCATTGAAGAAGAGGGGGTCAACTTATTTTCCAAAGCATCAGAGGGCAGAACAAGAAACAATGGTTGGAAACTGACGAAAGAGAGAAGCAACCTGGAGTTAAGGAGAAACTTCCTGACACTTCCAGAAGGGGTCGTGACAGCTGTCAGCCTTGACAGCTTCAAGGCAGGGTTAGATAGATTCATGGATGCCAATTGTATCGGTGGCTATTAAAACGGATGTCCATGTGCCGCCTCTATGTTGGTTGAGGCAGGCAGGATTCCCTTGAGTGCCATTTGTTGGGGGTCAAGGGAAAGGGAGGGTTTTGCCTTCTCTTTCTGCTCAAGATCCCCACGTACTATTGGTGGGCCACTGTGTGACACAGAATGCTGGACTCGATGGGCTTTGGCCTGATTCAGCAGGGCTCTTCTGATGTTCTTATGTTCAGTGAGGACAATTAACCAGTGGAACAGCTTGCAGGGGCTTCACGGCTGGAGGCTTTGAAGAAGAGACTGGACAGCTACTTGTCTGGAATGCTATAGGGCAGGGGTGGCGAACCTATGGCACGTGTGCGAGAGGCAGCACTCAGAGCTCTCTCTATGGGCACGCGCGCCATGCCCCGGAGATGGCAACCATCCCTCTTCAACCAGCCGCCTGCTACCTCGCCGAGGTCCCATGTGGCCGGATGCATCCCAGCACGGCTGGTTTCCCTCCCCTCCGTCTCATCCCTCCTGGCCTCGCATGCTCTCCTTTTCCCAGGCACGACCCACTGCATTGCCTCCTCAGCTGTCCGCCGGCTGTCCATCTTAGAGGTGGCTTCTCTGAATTTCTGGCGGTGGGCTGCAGAGCCCCAGTGCGCCGGTCAAGGGGCCGGCAGCCTGTGTCTGCTGAAAGACACTGTTGGCCCCCATGCACTCGCTGGCCTCTGTGTGCGGGAGCCGATGGTGGCAGGCACCCTGGCCCCTGCCTCACCTTGCCTTGCCGGATGAGCCTCCTGCTCACCACCCCACCTGCCAGAGACCCCCTGGATCTCCCCCAACCCTGGCCGCCCCTCCCCACGAGCAACATCGAGGTGACCATGCCCACCTTGGCCACACCCACCCAGTCTGCCATGACCACCACAGCCACGCCCATTCAGTGGGCCACGCCCACCTGGCACCCGGCAATAAATAAGTGGGTTTTATTTATTTATTTATTTGGGTTTGTATGTCGCTCCTCTCCGGGGACTCGGAGCGGCTAACAACATATATATAACAATAAAATACAATAAAAAACCCAAACAAAGATATTTAAAAAATACAATAAAACACACATTCAATTTAACAATCAACCACAATCATCCCCAGGCCTGCCGGCAAAGATGAGTTTTTAGATTTTTCTGGAAGGCCGGGAGAGTCGGAGAAACGCGGACTTCAGGAGGCAGTTGGTTCCAGAGGGCGGGTTGGGTTGCAGTTTGGACACTCGGGTCTCTAAAAGGTTCGCCATCACTGCTATAGGTTTTCCTTCTTGAACAGGGGGTTGGACTAGAAGACCTCCAAGGTCCTTTCCAGCTCTATTATGTTTGATTGAACTAATCAAGGAGAGAGAAGCAACCTGGAATCAAGGAGAAACTTCCTAACAGTGAGAACAATTAATCAGTCGAACAACTTGCCTCCAGAAATCGTGGGCACTTGATCACTGGAGGTTTTTAAGAAGAGACTGGACCGTCACTTGTCTTGAGATGGTATAGGGCACAGGTCGGCAACCTGCGGCTCCGGAGCCGCATGCGACTCTTTGAGCCTTTCCCTGTGACTCCCAGCCTCTTCTGCTATTTGCAGAGAGAGACAGAGGCACTTGCGCTTCTCTCTGTCTCTGTCTGTCTTTCTGTCTGTGTGTGTGTGTGTGTGTGTGTGTGTGTGTAAAAGAGAGTGCACTCACAGTGTTCTCTGACGAGCTGAAAAGCTTATTGGGCGGAGCTCCTCCCTTTGCTGCGTCTTTGCAGCAAGCAGGAAGCAGGAGAGAGCTAACTAGCCCAGCTATGCTGACTCAGGAATTCTGGGAGTTGAAGTCCATGAGTCATAAAAGAGCTGAGGTTGCCTACCTTTGAGCTTGTTGGAGAACAACTTGAAGCCAGCTTGCCAGGTGAGCAGCAGATAGGAGAGAGGGGGGGAGAGAAAGAGAGAGAGAGAAAGAGAGAGAGGGAGGGAGAGAGAGAGAGGAAAGAGAGAGAAAGAGAGTGGGGGAAGAGGACTGGCAGACCAAGGGCAGATAGAGAGAGAGGGAGAGAGAGAGACAGACGCTTTTGACATCTAAAATGAAGATAACACTGCATATATCTTTTTACCTGTGTGTGTACGTGTATATATATATATATATATATACACACACATACATACATACATACACACAAACACAAACACAGACACACCTATAATAAAGGTAAGAAAAGGATATATGCAGTGTTATCTTCATTTTAGATATCAAAAGGGTTTTGCGGCTCCCGGTGTTTTGTTTTCGGTGGGAAACGGGTCCAAGTGGCTCTTTGAGTGTTTTGGGTTGCCTACCCCTGGTATAGGGTATCCTGCTTGAGCGGGGGGGGGGCTAGACTAGATGACCTCCAAGGTCCCTTCCAGCTGTATTCCGATTGATGGATTGACTGATTGAACTAATCAAGGAAAGAAGCAACCTGGAATCAAGAAGAAACTTCCTATAGTAAGAACAATTAACCAGTGGAAGAGAAGTTGTGGGGGCTCCATCATTGGAAGTTTTTAAGAAGAGACTGGACAGCCACTTGTCTAAAATGGTATAGGGTCCCCTGCTTGAGCAGGGGGCTGGACTAGAAGATCTCCAAGGTCCCTTCCAGCTCTGTTCTATTCTTCTTCTTCCTAGGACCACACAGCCGCCGACAGCTTTGCCATCGTCACCAACAGTTTGAGAGGGGTAGATGTGGAAAACCATAGGCCTATTCCTCAAACCTAACAAACAGATGTTCCCACACAGACTGCTAAGTGTTGGGAAGAGGTAAGATCCCAAACCAAGCGTTAAGCCTCCAGAGCAGCGGTTCTCAACCTATGGGTCGCGACCCCATTTGGGGTCGAACGACCGTTTCGCGGGGGTCGCCGGACACCGCGGTCCGCCATTTTGTTTTGTTTCTTTGTCGCGTGCGCATCGTGCATGCGCGGTTCGGGCCGTCGCGCGCATGCGGCGCATCGGCCCGTCGCGGTCGCATGCACGGATCGGCCCGTCACGGTCCGCCATTTTGGCTTGTTTTTATCGTCGTGTGCGCGCTGCGCAAGCGCGGATCGGGCCATCGTGCGCGCGCGGGTCGCGCCGCGCATGGGCGGTGCAAGTGGGGTCTCAACCTGAAAAAGGTTGAGAACCACTGCTCCAGAGCCATGGTCCAGATCCCAGGCGCAGCTAGTCCTTGCCTTACGACCGTTCGTTTAATGTCGGCGCAAAATTACGACCACCTCAGAACAAGTGGCCTATGACTTTGCACTCGCTCAACTTACAACCCGAGCAAATCGCAATTGGGGGCATTTGGCAACCAGTTCCCCTTCCGAGTTGTTAAAAGTGAACGGAGCGTCTGATACAAGTGGGTCTCAACTTACAACTGTTTGCTTAGCGAATGTTTGAAGTTGCAACGGCGCTAGAAAAAAGTGAGCGACAATCAGTCCTCACCCATACGACCCTCACAGCATCCCCATTCGCCGTACCCTTAGGTCGTGGGATGCCAACTTGCGACCTTGTCTGCAAATTTCTTGCAACCAAGCCCCCTTAGGATTGGAAAACCTGGGAATCCCATTACAGGCAGTCCTTGACTTACAACAATTCATTTAGTGACCATCTGACGTTACAACAGCCCTGAAAAAAGGGACTTAACGACCATTTTTCACACTCAACGACCGCTGTGGCATGCCCGGGGAATCACGTGATCAAAATTCAGAGGCTTGGCCGCTGACTCAGATTTATGATGGTCGCAGCGTCCTGTGTGTGTTTATGTGTTTGTGTGTGTGTATGGTGATCCCCTTTTCTGACCTTCCGACGTGCCAGCTCAATGGGGAATCCAGATTCACTTAAGAACCACGTTACTAATTTAACAAATGCAACTGTCAACGCTGCTAACATCGGATGTTTTTGCTTTAACATATGGAGAGGCAGCCATTTTCCTTCATATGTTTTACTCTTAGAATTAAGAGTTAGAATTAGATGATACTGGGGGGGGAGGGGGAAGGAGGAGGAATGTGCATGGGAGTTTAGTTAGACATAACAATACTGTAACTAGTGTGAGAATCAAGGTTATTAAAATAAGAGATGATAAGAATTGGCAGGGCTGGAGAACTGGAGGGAAAGCCTGCATTTCAAACTAATTGGAGAATGTGATTTATGACTGTAAATTAGAGGAGGGAATTGTGCTTTGATACTATGTGCTCAGGGGAAGGGAATCCAGTTTTTGGCTTCGGCTATGTAAGTGCCGATGCTATGCTTCTCGAATGAAGATCCTTGAAGGTAAACAATGCCTCGAAGTTCTTTGAAGAGTTTCATCCGTCGGAACCATGACAGGAACGATTCACTTACCAACTGTGGCAAAAAGAGTTGTAAAATTGGAAAAACAAATGTCTCTCTTAGCAACATAAACATTGGGATCGATTGCAGTCGTTATGTAAAAACTGTGGTAAAATTAGATCTGACATGATGTACAACTGCAATGACTTAGGATGGAAATTGCAATCTCAATTGTGGGTCGAGAACTGTCTGTGTTACCCAACCTAGCATGGGTACTTGTGAAAATTCTCGGATTTGTGACCCCCATATCTAAAGAAGGCCAAGATTTGGGAAAGTTATTCTCCGCTTCTCTTTCGCCAAAGGATCCAGTTTCCAATTCCTAAGACTTTTTCTCTCTTCCTGGGAACATGCCATGAATTTTCCTACTGGAAGATTGAACCAGGTTCAATTCTGGTTAAAGTTTACCTACTTCTCATATTCTCTTCTCTTGCAAATGCGAGCTAAAAATGGGGAAGAAAGTTTTTGTTCAGCGTCAACCAGGATTCCACTTTGAAAACTACAGCCATCCAGAAAGAACAAAGTAACCTACAAATAATCTTTGCAGGATCTCGATTGCAGGTGTGAGTTTTCCAGAACTAAGAAGAAAATTTTCCTACAACTAATTCATTTAGACCGTATGGAAAAAGATCAACACACCTTGATCGTAATATTTACTCTTCGTGCATTTATTAGCTGCCAAATCTGCCTGTTAAGGAAAGCTGGCACTGATTTATTATAAATGAACTTGTGAAATGGAAAGTTTTCTGCAGATAAATTAAGCATTTAGATTAAAAAAAAAAACTTTATAGGGAGAAAAAGGCCAGTGGAATATTTTCCACTCTATCCTCCATGGATATTGCAGACAGCTGAGATAAACAGAGCAATGTTAGTAGGCAGTTAAGAACAGCGAGCTAAGATTTTTTTGATCAGATCCAAGAATGACAAACCAATAAAACTCTAGTTTCAAGGTTGTTATTGTATGGGATCCAGCTAATCATATGGGCTGGACCACCCAATGCATTATTATAAGGTGTTATATACAATAAAGAAACTTGTTGAGACTCTGGAATGAGTGTAGAGAAGAGCAACTAAGATGATTAAAGGCCTGGAGACTAAAACATATGAAGAACGGTCAAACTGGTCAGTCCTAGAGGAGATCAACCCCGACTGCTCTTTAGAAGGCCAGATCCTGAAGCTGAAACTCAAGTACTTTGGCCACCTAATGAGAAGGAAGGACTCACTGGAGAAGAGCCAGATGCTGGGAAAGATGGAGGGCAAGAGAAGAAGGGGACGACAGAGAATGAGGTGGCTGGATGGAGTCACTGAAGCAGTAGGCGTGAGCTTCAATGGACTCCAGAAAATGGTAGAGGACAGGAATGTTATCCATGGGGTCGTGATGGGTCGGACACGACTTTGCAACTAACAACAACAAAGTTTAATGAAGAGAATTGATTTTGCTTGTCAGAAGATTGCAAAATGGGATCACCTGACCATGGGACCCTGCAACAGTCGTAAGCATCCGAATTTTGATCCCTTGACCACGGGGATTCTTCAACGGTCCTAAGGGTGAAAAATGGTCCTAAGCCACTTTTTTTCAGTATTGTTAACTTTGAACAGTCACTAAATGGATTGTTTTAAGCGGAGGACCACCTGTAATAAATATAATAGTTTTTTTTAAAAAAGCAATAAAATACTTGGAATCCTGCATCCAGTTTTGGTCACCACGATGTAAAAAAAGATGTTGAGACTCTGGAAAGAGTGCAGAGAAGAGCAACAAAGAGGATTAGGGGACTGGAGGCTAAAATGTATAAGGAACGGTTGCTGGAATTGTCTAGTCTAATACAGAGAAGGACAAGGGGGGACATGATAGCAGTGATCCAATATCTCAGGGGCTGCCCCAAAGAAGAGGCAGTCAAGCTATTCTCCAAAGCGCCTGAAGGCAGGACAAGGAGCAATGGATGGAGACTAATCAAGGAAAGAAGCAACCTAGAACTAAGGAGAAACTTCCTAATAGTGAGGACAATTAACCAATGGAACAACCTGCCTCCAGAAGCGGGGAATGCTCCAACACTGGAAGTTTTAAAGAAGAGATTAGACAGCCATTTGTATGAAATGGTATAGGGTTTCCTGCCTGAGCAGGGGGTTGGACTAGATGACCTCCAAGGTCTCTTCCTACTTTATTATTATTATTATTATTATTATTATTATTATTATTATTATTATTATTATTATTATTATTATTATTATTATTATTTAGTCTAGCATCTTTCTCAGAATAAAATTGTAGCTACAGGAAAGTAAATTGGACAAGGGGCATTAAAATCCACATTACATTTTAGCTGCTTTACAAAAAATTATGATTTCAGACATGCCAGTAGCAGGGAGAACCAATATAAAACTACATTATTATTATTATTATTATTATTATTATTATTATTATTAATTATTATTATTATTACTTGAGGCAGATTTTGTACGAATCCAATGTGGTCACGAGAGGAGAAAATCTACCTCTCCCCATAAAACCAGAATTATTTCTGGATTATCTTACGATAGGCCATGCAGTGGGCACCTGTGGAGAACCACAGAATTAAGAGAGCATCGTCATACATTGATTTCGTGGGTTGTAGACAGTGAAATAAAAGACTTATTTTCCTTCCTCTGGTCTCCAGCATAAAAATAAACCACGCTAGCCAGAAATACCCCATCCTTATTTCTTTACTATTTACAGATTGCCAAAGACAGATTTCCCAATGCCTCCACTGAGACTAGATTCGTGCCTACGCTTGAAGTAAAGTTTCATTATTATTTGTTTGCTGAGGGAAAGGAAGCCTCTTCTCGTTCCCTCCAATTTATCCCTGACAGGAATTTGTCTTAAGAATATTTCGAGGCTATATTGTATGAACATAGAAGTTTGGAGGTCATCTAGTCCAGGGCTTTTCAACCAGTGGCACAGGTACCACCTGTGGTACATTGACACCTGGCAGGTGTTACACTACCATTCTAGAAAAGTGGTAGCGGGGGAGGGGAATGAGCTGAACCGGTTGCAGCACCGCACAAGCCTGAGTGAAAGATGGCTCGAGCTGCAGGGCTGTCAGGGCTCAGTGGAAGCGCCAGGATCAGCGCTTCTTTGGGGCTGTCAGGGCTCAGCGGAAGCGCCAGGATCAGCGCCAGGCTCCAGCTGGAGCTCGCACTGATCCTGGTGCTTCTGCTGAGCCCTGAAGAAGCACCAATCAGCTGGAAAGCAGCACTGATCCTAGCGCTTCTGCTGAGCCCAGAAGAAGCGCCTATCAGCTGGAATGTTGCAGCATCTCCAGGGTCTTGCGATTTACATTCAGATGCTTGGCAACTGATTCATATTTATGACGGTCACAGTGTCCCAGGGTCATGTGAAGTGACCAAAACCTGCTGCAACCACCCAGCAGACGGGGGGGGGGGAATAAAAACCAAACAGCTCCCCACCCCACCCCCGCTGCCAATCCTCAACAGAAATGCTCACAACAATGAAAACAGTTGGACAGGAAGAAGAGCGCCAACGGGTGGGCAGGTGTCTTGCTCGGCTGTGCCATGGGGGGCACTTTTCTCAGTGCCATTGTAACTTCGAACAGTCACTAAGCGAACTGTTGTAAGTCAAGGACTACCTGTACTTTATCACTTTTTTTCCTTTTTTTTTTTTGGTCATCAAATTGTTGACCCCTTGCTAGGCGACTGGTGGTACTCGAATGTTGCCACATCCTAAAAGTGGTACAAGGGGTGAAAAGGTTGAAAAGCCCTTTTCTAGTTCACTCCCCCTGCTCAAGCAGGAGACCCTATACCAGTGGTGGCGAACCTATGCCACGGGTGCCAGAGGCGGCACTCAGAGCCCTCTCTGTGGGCACGCGCACCATGCCCTGGAGATGGCAATCGTCCCTCTTCAACCAGCCGCCTGCTAACTTGCCGAGGTCCCGCCTGGCCGGATGCATCATGGCACGGCTGGTTTCCCTCTCCCCCCCGTCCCATCCCTCCTGGCGTCACATGCTCTCCTTTTCCCAGGCACGACCCACAGCATCGCCTCCTCAGCTGTTGGCCGGCCGTCCAGCTCAGAGGCGGCTTCTTTGAACTGCTGGTGGCAAGCAGAGGAGCCACAGAGTGCGCCAGTCGAGGGGCCGGCAGGCTGTGGTTGCTGATAGACACTATCAGCCCCCATGTGCTCGCTGGCCTCTGTGTGCGGGGACCGATGGTGTCAGGCAACCCCCGCCCCGGCCCTTGCCTTGTGACAATGGCATCCCCACCCTGCCTTGCCTAACCCAGCAGGATAAGCCTCCTGCCTTCCGCCCCTGCCAGAGACCCCCTGGATGTCCCTCAACCCTGCCCACCCCCACAGGCATCCCTCCCCACAAGCAAAATTGAGGTGACCATGCCCCCCTTGGCCACACCCACCCAATCTGCCATGACCACCACAGCCATGCCCACCTGGCATCCGGCGATAAATAAGTGGGCTTTGGGTTGCAGTTTGGGCACTCGGTCTCTAAAAGGTTTGCCGTCACTGCCCTAGACCAGGGGTAGGCAACCTCGGCTCTTTTATGACTCATGGACTTCAACTCCCAGAATTCCTGAGCCAGCTATGCTGACTCAGGAATTCTGGGAGTTGAAGTCCATGAGTCATAAAAGAGCCGAGGTTGCCTACCCCTGCCCTAGACCATTTCAGATAAATAGTTGTCTAATCTCTTTTTGAAAGCTTCCAGTGATGGGAGCACCCATAACTTCTGGAGGCAGGTTGTTCCACTGATCAATTGTTCTCACTGTCAGGAAATTTCTCCTTTGTTCCAGGTTGCTTCTCTCCTTGATTGGTTTCCATCCGTTGTTTCTTGTCTTCATTTTTGGTGCTCTGGAAAATCGTTCCCAACCCCCCGCCATCTTGGTAGGGTGATTAGTGGTTGAGAGAACTGGGTATATCTAGTCCAGGGGTAGGCAAGCTTGGCTCTTTTATGACTCGTGGACTTCAACTCCCAGAATTCCTTGCTGACTCAGGAATTCTGGGAGTTGAAGTTCATGAGTCATAAAAGAGCCGAGACTGCCTACCCCTGATTTAGTCTATCAAAGAGAAGAATTGGGGAGACATGGCAACTGTTTTGCAGTACTTTAGAGCAGGGGTTCTCAACCTTGGCAACTTTAAGACTTGTGGACTTCAATTCCCAGAATTCCTCAGCCAGCTTTGCTGGCTGAGGAATTCTGGGAGTTGAAGTCCACAAATCTTAAAGTTGCCAAGGTTGAGAACCCCTGCTTTAGAGGACTGTCATGGGGAGGGGGGTCAACCCATTCTCCAAAGCACCAGAGGGCAAGAACAAATGGGTGGGAAGCTTGTGAAAGAAAGATCCAACGTAGAACGAAGGAGAAATTTCATGACAGCGAGAACACTTTGGAAAAAGTTCAGCGAAGGGCAACTAAAATGATCAAAGGCCTGGAGACTTAAAACATACGAAGAACGGCTGCAGGGCTTGGGTTTGGCTAGTGCTAGTCTAAAGAAAAGAAGAAACAGGGGCAACATGATAGCAGTATTCCAGTATTTCAGAGGCTGCCACAAAGAAGAGGGGGTCACGTTACTCTCCAAAGTACCAGGACGAGAAACTATGGTTGGAAACTGACCAAAGAGAGAAGCAACCTGGAATGAAGGAGAAACTTCCTAACGGTGAGGACAATTAACCAGTGGAACAGCTTGCTTCAGAAATTGTGGGCGCTCCATCAGTGGAGGTTTTTAAGAAGAGACTGGACAGCCACTTGTCTAAAATGGTATAGGGTCCCCTACTTGAGCAGGGGGTTGGACTAGAAGATCTCCAAGGTCCCTTCCAACTTTATTATTATTATTGTTGTTGTTGAGCCACCCAAGCTGAGTGGAAAGGGAGAGGTTTCTATGCTGAGCCATGCTGCCTCTGGAATTCTGGGAGTTGAAGTCCACGAGTCATAAAAGAGCCAAGGTTGCCTACCCCGGTCTAGGAGGCTCACTGCTTAGAGCAGGAGGACTTAGGCCAGGGGTAGGCAACCTTGGCTCTTTTATGACTGCTGGACTTCAACTCCCAGAATTCCTGAGCCAGCCATGCTGAGGAGAAAGGGAGAGGTTTCCAAGCTGAGCCATGCTGGCTCAGGAATTCTGGGAGTTGAAGTCCACGAGTCATAAAAGGGCCAAGGTTGCCTACCCCTGACCTAGATGATTGACAGACAGACAGACAGACCTACCGACCGACCTAGATCAGGGATAGGCAACCTTGGCTCTTTTATGACTGGTGGACTTCCACTCCCAGAATTCCTGAGCCAGCCACACTGAGGGGAAAGGGAGAGGTTTCCAAGCTGAGCCATGCCGGCTCAGGAATTCTGGGAGTTGAAGTCCACAAGTCATAAAAGAGCCAAGGTTGCTTACCCCTGGTATAGTCGTCAACTTACAACACATTGTTTGGTGACCGTTCAAAGTTACAACGACTGGACAGCCACCTATCTGAAATGGTATATAGTAGGGGTTCCCAACCCCCAGTCTGTGGACCAGTACCGGGCTACGGCATGCCAGCAACCGGGCTGCCCAAACTAGCAAAGGCCCATCCACGGGATGCAGGCAGCACACAAAACCGCACCCCCTCCAGTCCACAGAAAAACCTCTCTCCACGTAACCAGTCCCTGGTGCCCAAAAGGTTGAGGACCTCTGGTATATAGATTCTCCTGCTTGAGCAGCGGGTTGGACTAGAAGACCTCCAAGGTCCCTCCCAGCTTCTATTCTGATTAACAAAACAAAACAAAACAAAACACCCAAATATCTCAGCCTTTCCTCCTGGGGATGCTCTCCCAACTCTTTGATCATCCTGTCCTGCTCTGAGAACCTTCTCCAGTTCTCCTTTGGACTGCACCGTGCCCAAGTGCAAACAATATTGCAGATGTCGTTGCGTCATTGTTTTTATGTAAAGGCTTCCTCCCTCCTAGTTTTCCGGAAATTACTGAAGACTCATCTATGCCGACAGGTTTGTGGCGTATGAACTGTACTGTGTCCCTGGGCCTAGGAATGTTTCCCCATCACTGATTGTATCTTGATTCTGACTGTATGTTCTATGAATGTGTTTTAGATTAAATGAAATGTGTGTTTTAGATTAAATGGTTAATTGTTATTGTTAAATTTCTTATCTGTTATTGCATTATTGCTGTAAGCCGCCCTGGGTCCCAGGAGAAGGGCGGCATAGAAATTTAATAAATAAATAAATAAATAAAATTGGCGTTCTCTCTTTGTAGTTTGAAATAAGTTCCTGTCTGCATTGGTAATAAGGGAGGGAAGGAAGCTGATAAGGATGGGAGGTTTTCTTGTCCTTTTCTATAATAATAATAATAATAATAATAATAATGATGATGATGATGATAGTAAAGTTGGAAGGGACCTTGGAGGTCATCGAGTCCAACCCCCTGCTCAGGCAGGAAACCCTACACCATTTCAAACAAATGGCCGTCCAGTCTCTTCTTAAAAACTTCCAGTCTTGGAGCATTCACCGCTTCTGGAGGCAGGTGGTTCCACTGGTTAATTGTTCTCACTGTCAGGAAGTTTCTCCTTAGTTCCAGGTTGCTTCTCTGCTTGATTGGTTTCCACCCATTGCTTCTTGTCCTGCCTTCAGGCGCTTTGGAGAATAGCTTGACTCCCTCTTCTTTGGGGCAGCCCCTGAGATATTGGAACACAGCTATCATATCCCCCCTCGTCCTTCTCTTCGTTAAACTAGACACACCCAATTCCAGCAGCCGTTCCTTATATGCTTTAGCCTCCAGTCCCCTGTTCATCTTTTTTGTTGTTGTTTCTCTTGCTTGTCTTGATGGAGAGAGTGTCGAGGACTCTTAAGCACGTGCAGACTGCCCATCCGAGCCTGGTTTACCGAGCGGAAGCCAGAGGAGAAAAGGGGAAAGAGTCCGGAAGTGGACCTTTGGAGCGACACGTCCATCCTTTTTTATAGCCAGCTGCACTTCCTCTTGGTTTCCAAATGCAGCAGCTTTCTTCCACAGGGAATCTGTTATCCGTCTGCCTCTGCAAATTTCCGGCCCGGAGCAGCAGATGGCTGCACCTCTCCCCGCCCTCTGCGGCTTTAGTTCATTCAAGAAAAATGCTTGCACCCCTGACACCGGGTGGTTTTCCACCCACCCACCCACCTGCTTAGCCAGCCTCTCTCCTCATAGTTTCCAAAGCAAGTGTATTTCTGCAGATGTTGAGCTGGCTACTCCTCATCGCCTCCCTGTAACCTTTCATCTTGGCATCCTGTTTCTTTCCGGGCCCTTCCGACCACCAGGAAGTAGGTGAACTCTGCTGTCCGGTGGCTGGCCTTGAACATCAAATAATAAGAGTTGAAAGGGACCTCAAGTGGTCTTCTAGTCCAGGGATCCCCAACCCCCGGTCCGTAGACTAGTACCAGGCTGCAGCAGGCCAGCAACCGGTCCACAGAAACAAGCAAAGCCACATCCGCGGGATGCAGGAAGCACACAAAACCACGCCCCCTCCGGTCCACGAGAAAACCTCTCTCCACGGAACCGGTCCTTGGTGCCCAAAACGTTCGGGACCTCTGTTCTAGTCCAGCCCCCTGCTCAAGGCAGAAAGCTTTATTCCATCTAGATCAAATGGTTCTTCAATCTACTTTTGAAAACCTCCAGGGATGGTGAATCCACAATTTCAGGAGGCAAGATGGTTCATTGATGAGTAGAGAAGAGTAGAATGCAGAATAGAATAGAATAGAATATTTATTTATTTATTTATTTATTTATTTATTTATTTATACTCAAACTTATATGCCGCCCTTCTCCTAAGACCCAGGGCGGCTTACAAAACAATACAATAAAATTAAACAATAAAAATCGATCACATTCATACAGCAAACAAACACATTCAGCTCACAGCCGCTGATGGCGGGACACTTTTAGGGCCGAGGGGCAGAGCACAGCTCATATGCCCCAAGCCTGTGGGCATAAATACGTCTTCAACAATTTCCGGAAAGCTAGGAGGGAGGAAGCAGTATGAACCTCTGAGGGAAGCTGGTTCCAGAGGGCTGGGGCAGTAACAGAGAAGGCCCTTGCCCTAGACCCCGCCAGACGGCATTGTCTAACAGACAGGACCCGTAGGAGGCCAACTCTATGCGCCCTAACCGGTCGCTGGGATTCATGAGACAGAAGACGGTCCCGCAAGTATCCTGGTCCATTGCCATAAAGGGCTTTATAGGTCATAACCAACACTTTGAATTGTGTTCGGAGACCAATTGGTAGCCAGTGCAGCTCACAGAGAGCTGGAGTGATATGAGCATGTCTTGGGAGACCCAAGACAGCTCGCGCGGCCACATTCTGGACTACTTGCAGTTTCCGGACATTCTTCAATAGAATAGAATAGAATAGAATAGAATAGAATAGAATAGAATAGAATAGAATAGAATAGAATAAGGAATGGAATGGAATGGAATAGAATAGAATAGAATAGAATGGAATGGAATGGAATAGAATAGAATAGAATAGAATAGAATAGAATAGAATAGAATAAGGAATGGAATGGAATAGAATAGAATAGAATAGAATAGAATAGAATGGAATGGAATGGAATAGAATAGAATAGAATAGAATAGAATAGAATAGAATAGAATAGAATAGAATAGAATAGAATAGAACAGGAAGGGACCCTGGAGGTCTTCTAGTCCAGCCCCTGCTCAAGCAGGAGACTCTATACCATTACAGACAGGTGGCTGTCCGGTCTTTTCTTAAAAGCTTCCAGTGATGAAGCACCTACAACCTCTGAAGGCAATCTATCCCTGATTAATTGTTCCAACTGTTAGGAAGTTTCTCCTTAATTCCAGGTTGCTTCTCTGTTTGGTCAGTTTCTAACCATTGTTTCTTGTCTTGCCTCCTGGTGCTTTGAAAAATAAGTTGAGCCCCCCCCTTCTTTAAGGCAGCCCCTCAAATACTGGAATATGGCTATCATGTCACCCCCCCCCCTTATTTTTTGTCTCGACTAGTCAAACCCAAATCTTGCAACTGTTTTTCATAGGTTTTAGTCTCCAGGCCTTTAATCGTCTTAGTTGCTCTTCTTTCCACTTTTTCCGAAGTCTCAACGTCTTTCCTGTAATGTGGTGAACAAAACTGGCTGCAGTATTCCAGGCGCGGCCTTACTAAGGCTTTATAAAGCGGTACTAATACTTCACGTGATTTTGATTCTATGCCTGTTTTCACAACCAGGGGTTGTTTCAGCACAGAACTGAGGGGTACACCATGGTGCAGATAAAGTAGGCAAGGAAAGCTGTTTCCCCTTTCTCTGGTTCTAGACGTCTGCGGAGTTTCTTTGGCTGAAATGGTTTGGGTACCAGGTCAGCAACCTGCAGCTCCGGAGTCGCATGTGGCTCTTTGAGCCTTCTGCGGCTCCCAGCCTCCTCTGCCATTTGCAGAGAGAGACAGAGACAGAGAGAGGCATCTGCGCTTCCCTTCTCTCTCTCTCTGTCTGTCTCTCTCTCTCTCTCTCTCCATAAGAACATACACTTGGCCTCCATGAATCTGCCTGACCCTGCCTTGAAGCTGTCAAGGCTGACAGCTGTCACGACCTCTTCTGGAAGTGAATTCCATAAATCAACGACCCTCTGGGTGAAGAAATATTTCCCTTTATTTGTCCTCACTTTCTTAGCTACGAGCTTTAGGGAGTGCCCCCTTGTCCTGGTATTGTGTGATAGAGAAAAGAATTTTTCTCTATCCACTTTTTCTATCCCATGCATGATTTTATACACTTCGATCAAGTCACCCTTAAACGCCGTCTTTCAAGGCTGAAGAGACCAAGGCGTTGCAATCTGGTTTCATAAGGGAGGCGCTCCATTTCCTTGATCATTCTTGTTACCCTTTTTTGCACCTTTTCCAGTTCCATTATATCCTTCTTGAGGTGCGGTGACCAGAACTGTACATAGTACTCCAAGTGTGGTCTCACCATCGATTTGTACAGAGGAAATACAACACTTGCTGACTTATTTTCGGTTCCCTTCCTAATCATGGCAAGCATGGAATTTGCTTTTTTTACTGCTCTGTATGTGTGTGTGTAAAAAAAGAGAGTAGCCTCACACTGTCCTCCAACAAGCTGACAAACTTATTGGGCGGGGCTCCTGCCTTTGCTGCATCTCAGCAGGAAGCAGCAGCTCTCTCTCTCTCACTGACACACACACTTTTATTTATTTAGTGGGGGAAGCGGACTGGCAGACTAAGGGCAGGAGAGAGCCAACCCAATAAGAATGTGTGTCCGCTTGTCAGAGAACAGCGTGAAGCCAACTTGCCAGGTGAGCAGATCGGGGGGGGGGGGAGAGAGAGAGAGAGAGAGAGAGAGAGAGAGAGAGAGAGAGAGAGAGAGAGAGAGAGAGAGAGAGAGAGAGAGAGAGAGAGAGAGAGAGAGAGAGAGAGAGAGAGAGAGAGAGAGCAAGAACTCTTCAATGAAGCCGCATGTGCATGCGCACGAATTTTGCAGCTCCCCATGTTTTATTTTGTGTGGGAAATGGATCCAAGCAGCTCTTTGAGTGTTTAAGGTTGCTGACCCCTGGTATAGGTTCTCCTGTTTGAGCAGGGGGCTGGACTAGAAGACCTCCAAGGTCCCTTCCAGCTCTATTCTACTCTACTCTATTCTCAGTTGTCCAGGTCACAGTCGTCTCAAAGGTTCTTTTTCAAAAGGCAACTGGACTGTTTTGGTTTTTTTTTCTTTTTTGTCCCTGAGGAAGAAGAAGAAGAAAGACATTTCGCTTCTCGTCCAAGAAGCTTCCTCAGTTCTGGCGGGATGGTGTGGGCTATGGAGGGATTAGTTCTGATAAGACGGCAGTCATCTGGTCTTCTTTGCAATCATTTGCAGAATTGCTCAGCCAGCACGGCTCGCCAAACTTGGCGTCTTTCGCGCTTGTGGACTTCAACTAGTCTAGAGAAAAAAAGGAGTAGGGGGAACATGATAGCAGTAGTCCAGTATTTTAGGGGCTGCCACAAAGAAGAGGGAGTCAAGCTATTCTCCAAAGTGGCTGAAGGAGAGAAGCAACCTGTAACTAAGGAGAAACTTCCTGACAGTTACAACAATTCACCAGTGGAACAACCTGCCTCCAGAAGTGGTGAATGCTCCAACAACGGAAGTCTTTTAAGAAGAGACTGGACAGCCATTTGTCTGGAATGGTATAGGGTTTCCTGCCTGAGCAGGGGGTTGGACTAGATGACCTCCAAGATCCCTTCCAACTTTACTACTACCGTACTACTACTACTATTATTATTATTATAAAGTGGCTGAAGGCAGAAAAAGAAGCAACGGATGGAAACTAATCAAGGAGAGAAGCAACCTGAAATTAAGGAGAAACTTCCTGACAGTTAGAACAATTCACCAGTGTAACAACCTGCCTCCAGAAGCGGTGAATGCTCCAACATTGGACGTTTTTAAGAAGAAATTGGTCAACCATTTGCCTGACATTGATATAGGCTCTCCTGTTTAAGCAGGGGGCTGGACTAAAAGACCTCAAAGGTCCCTTCCAATTCTTGTTAGGACAATTTGGACCCAAGGGCTCAACAATCTAGGCACGGAGCATCCTTCCAATTAGTTCATCTTGCCAAGAATTAGGATTAATCTGGACAGGCCCGCTCCAAATTTCTGACCGGGGGATTAAAGAAGGCCAGGTCTTTTCCCATCTCATTTCCCCAACAGCTTGGCTTCCCTGGATCCAGCCCCCCCCACCTTTCCCAGCCACATGTTCTCGGCAGCCCACTCCGGCTGAAAGGGAGGGAGATAGCACAAGTTAACAACATCACAGCCCAGGGTATCCCCTGTAAACCTGTCATTCCGGCCTCCATAACAAAAACAGCTGAAAGTCTTCAAAAGGCTCTCCTCCTGTCCCTTAAAAACCCAGCAGAAGGCCAAACAATCTTCGGGAACTCCATGGGGCGTGGGTGGTGGTGGTGGAGGACGATGGGAGTAAGGCTCAGCCGAGGAGAATGCAAAATTTTAACATCCAGGGGCGTTCAAAGAAACTTTCTCCCTGCGAGGAGAAAAGAAGCTGCCCGGACTCACCTGGCTTTGCTCCCGAAATGCAAAGAAAGGGAAGAAAGATCCAAAAAGTGGAGAAGAACGGGCGGAGCGAGACAAGCGTGTCCCCCTTACAAACTGCTGGGTCTGCCTTCCATTAGAAATCTCAAATGCCAGTTTGAAAGGGGGGGAGGGAGAAGGGGAGAGGGAGGGAGAAGGGGAGAGGGAGGGAGAAAGAGAGAGGGAGGGAGGGAGGGAGAAGAGAGAGAGAGACCAAGTCCAGGGGGAAATCGTAATATGATTATTGAAACTGGCAGCTTTGCAAGGCATTGGGACTCTCCAGCCCGCGTGGCAGGAAGCCAAGCCCTAAAGCAAGCAACGAGCAGTGTGTGTATGTGTGTGTGTGAGTGTAGTGTATGGAGGGAGAACAGAGGAGGGCTGGTGGCAGCTGGAAAGCAGAGAAACTGGCTGGTCTGTTTTCCACTGAACAGAGATTGCTGGACAGAGAGGAGATTTGAAATCACAATCAACTACCGGTAGGAGACAGGAGCTGGCAGAAAGATGCCCTTGCTAGTTTGTCTAGACCAGTGGTTCTCAACCTTTTTAATGCCGCGACCCCCAACCGGTCGTAAGTCGAGGACTACCCAACCGGTCGTAAGTCGAGGACTACCCAACCGGTCGTAAGTCGAGGACTACTCAACCGGTCGTAAGTCGAGGACTATTTCCCTGCCCGGGAGTGCCGCGCATGCATGGTGCCGCTTCCTGCGCCGGCCGAGGAGTAGCTGGCAAGGGGCAGCGATGGCGCAGGACGACCACCGGCTGGGCCACCAGCTGGCCCAGCCCAAGGGAGGTAAGGCACCCGCCGGGCCCCACGGGCGCCAGCAACCCTCCCTGCGCCCGCCGGCCTCCCACCTCCCACCTCTGGCCCTCTTTGACTTACATTTTTAGTAGCTACTCAGCAGGGAGGGGTGGAAACTTCCGGAGAGCTCGCCTTCGCTGCAGACAACTCGCAGCACCGTTTGCAGACTGGGACTTTTGGCGGGCTCAGCAGGGCAGAGACAGCCTGGACAATTCCTATTGGCTTTGGAAAGCCAATAGAATTAGACTCTATTCAAGAGAGTCTATTCTATTGGCTTTCAAAAGCCAAGAGAATAAGAGGGAGTAGCACAGCTAAGGAAAAGGGGAAAAAAATGGCGGACTGCGTTGTTGGGCGACCCCCGTGAAACGGTCGTTCGACCCCAAATGGGGTCGCGACCCACAGGTTGAGAACCGCTGGTCTAGACTGAGAGGGGTGGGGTTCCTGGGTACCCTCTGAGCTTGGTGGCATTCTTGCAAACGTTTGGTGACCCAACTTGGCAACATCATCAGTGCTAGCGGGGAGTGGGGTTTGGAGGAGGAGGAGGAGGAGGAGGAGGAGGAGGAGGAGGAGGAGGAGGAGGAAAAGCGACTTTGGGCCAACCCTGATCAGGATGGCAGAGAATCTCCATAAGACCATGACCTACTCTTACAAGTTCAGCAATATGTAAGTTCTGACATGACATTTCCCATCGCCAATCTTAAGTTCAGCAATCTACAGTAGTGGCCAAAATTGTGGAAACCTTTTGGGAAAAGTGTATTTTTGAGGTTTGATGGCTACTAACACCCTTTTGGGTTTGGAGTAGTACCATAAAATGATGTATCAATAGAAAGATAATTTAATCAAGAATGTAACGCAACAAAGTTTGTTCAATTATCTGTACTGTATTCTGTGAAAAGTTATAGCCAGATAATCGGAAAAAGGAAGCACAATTTGCTCAGGTTGATCTCAGGGAGCTTTCCTTCACCTGATTGTAGCCAATGAGCATGAGTGTTTAGAGAGCCAATCGGGTGTCATCTTGTTTTGGCCATGAGCCAATCAGATCATGGTAGGATTCAGTTATTGATGTCCTGTATTAAAGCTGAGAGGAGAACATTGGCCAGTGTGTTATGTGATCGCTATCAAGTTGGTTGGGTTTGTTTTTGTATTCTTTCATTGAGTGAGCTTGTACAACGTGATAAAATTAAAGCAATGGTGCAAAGAGTTGACTGGTCACCCAGAAAGCGATATAAAAGAGTATTATTCAGTAAACAAGGCTACCATTATAAATAAATGAGAAGGAAAATGGGTGGAAACTTAACCAAAGGTGGTATTTCTACTGTACACTTTTCCCAAAAGTTTTCCACAATTTTGGCCGCTACTGTGTAAGATCTGGCATGACATTTCACCTCTCCAATCTTCTCGTGGCGGCCCTCCCTCCGCATGAAACAGTGTCCCAACACGCCAAATAATAAGAATTTCAACCCTCCTTGTTCCAAATCCTGTTTTTTTTAGGACAAGCTTCCTTGCGTCAAGGCAAAGCATGAAAATCCCACGGCCGCCTCAACTGCCAGGTTCAACCCCGGCCAGGTGATACACGCTAATCCCTCCCTCTGCAGTTGTGACACACACCTTCACAATTTCAAAAGCAGGATCAGGGTGACTTGCTTCAAAGGTCACCGTGCCACCAAAGAATAAACAATGAATGACTGCTAGTTAAGCCTGGGGCTTTTCCCTAAACTATTTGCTTCTCAGAAAGTCACAACAAGGGGGTCACACGATCCGGGGGGGGGGGGGGGTGAGAGGGGCGGCAAATTTGTTGCCCAAATTTTGATCACCACAGGGATGTTGCCCCGGTCCAAAATCTGAAAAAGAGACGTGTCACTTTTTTTTCCAACACTGTCGTTAACTTTGAATGGTCACTAAACAAATCTGGTCGTACGTCGAGGACTATCTGTGTTAACAAAGGACAGGCACTCCCCGACTTACAAGCTCGCTCAATGACTGTTCTAAGTTACGACGGCACCGAAAAAAGGGACATATGACCAGTTTTCACACTTAACGACCGTCGCAGCATCCTCAGGAAGTCACGCAATCGAAGTTTGGATGATTGACAACCGACTCGCATTTATGACGGTCGTGGGGTCACCGCGGTCCTGGAATACCACCTCTTCCGACCTTCTGACAAGCCAAGTCAGTTGGGGAAGCCAGATTCGCTTAGCGACCGCGTGGCCGATTTAACAAGCGCGGTGCTTCGCTTAACAGCGGTGGCAAGCAAAGTCGTAAAACGGGGCAAAACCCGCTCAACGACTGTCTCACTTAGCAACATAAACGTTGGGCTCAACTGTGGTCACTGAGGACGACCTGTACTTGGCTTCCAGATTAGGAAGCTGCAACGGAGAAAGTTGCTGGAGAAAAGAAGAATTTGAAAGACGTTGAGACTCTAGAAAGGATGCAGAGAAGAGCAACGAAGATGATCAGGGGACTGGAGGCTAAAACATGTAAGAAACGGTTGCTGGAATTGGGCATGTCTAGTTTAACGAAGAGAAGGACGAGGGGGGACAGGATAGCCGTGTTCCAGTATCTCAGGGGCTGCCCCAAAGAAGAGGGAGTCAAGCTATTCTCCAAGGCGCCTGAAGGCAGGACAAGAAGCAACGGATGGAAACTGATCAAGGAGAGAAGCAACCTGGAACTAAGGAGAAACTTCCTGACAGTCAGAACCATTAACCAGGGGAACAACCTGCCTCCAGAAGCGATGAATGCTCCAAGACTGGAAATTTTTAAGATGAGACTGGACAGCCATTTGTCTGAAATTTATTTATTTATTTATTTTATTTGGACTTATATGCCGCTCCTCTCCGAAGACTCGGAGCAGCTTACAACATATATAAAACAATATGCACAATCTAAGTCCAAATTAAAAAGGAACATTAAAAATAAAAACCAACACACATTCATCATTCACACAACAGTCCACAATCATCCCCAGGCCTGCCGGCAAAGATAGGTTTTAAGATTCTTCCGGAAGGCCAGGAGGGTGGGAGAAGCGCGGACTTCAGGGGGCAGTTGGTTCCAAAGGGTGGGCGCCACAACAGAGAAGGCCCTCCCCCTAGGACCCGCCAGATGACATTGTTTCGCTGACGGGACCCGGAGGAGGCCGACCCTGTGCGCTCTCACCAGTCGAAGGGAAGTATGAAATGGTATAGGGTCTCCTGCCTGAGCAGGGGGTTGGACTAGATGACCTCCAAGGTCCCTTCCAGCTGTTATTCTAGTGTCTCAGTGTGTGTGTATACTTATAACTCAAGTGTTTGACGCTGAAAAAGACATTTCTGATTGCTCAAGAGGCAACCAAGTTTCTTAATTGCTGGGTACTTCCAACCTTAATCACACGACACATTCCCAGAGTCTCCAGCTTCAGACCTCAAAACCGACATAACAATTCGGTACTGCTTGCCAAAAGCCTTTAAAATAGTCTCTTCTCCTCTGTCTTCGGACAATTCCCAACGCTTCAGCAGGTCCGGAGAAGGTCATTACTTCTCCATGATGCAACTCGGTATGAAAGTGGCATCTTTGTTCTTGGTCGGAAGAAGCAAAGAAAGCCAGCAGTGAACTTGGAATTTTTTTACTTTTTTTTACCCTGCCTTTATTACTTTATTATTATTATTATTATTATTATTATTATTATTATTATTAGTAGTAGTAGTAGTAGTAGTAGTAGTAGTAGTAGTAGTAGTAGTAGTAGTAGTAGTAATTTGACTTATATGCCGCCCTTCTCCCAAGACTCAGGGCAGCTCACAGCAAAAATACAAGTACAAAAATATAATATAAATCAATTAAAATACTAATATACAGTATAAAAACTATATAACTATGACCACTCATACAACATACAGTCCCAATCAAAGGCCCAGGGGCAGAGCGCAGCTCACATGCCCCAAACCTGTCTGCATAAATGTGTTTTTAAGAGTTTTTGGAAAGCTAGGAGGAAGGGAGCAGTACGAACCTCTGAGGGAAGCTGGTTCCAGAGGGCTGGGGCAGCAACAGAGAAGGCCCTTGCCCTAGGTCCCGCCAGACGGCACTGTCTAACAGACGGGACCCATAGGAGGCCAACCCTACGTGCCCTAACCGGTCGCTGGGATTTATAAGTAACAGAAGGCAGAAAATGGTTGTAAGTCAAGGACTACCTATGTGTGTGTGTGTGTACATAGAGGAGAATCAACCTTGTTGCCCTCTGAGACACACCACGGAGGTTACACAACCTTCCTCAACTCGATGCCCTGCAGGTAAGTTTAGGATCACGCTATTTCCGTGGCGGCCTGCCAACGCATCAAGCGCGTGCCAGGTTAGAGAGGAGGAATGGCGAATGATAACTGAGGAACAGAGAGAAAAGCAAGGGATATTTGCTGCACTCAGCTGCATCAGGAGGTGCCCTGGTTGACAGATGGCTTCCAGATGGGACTCCATACCGGTAGTCCTCATCTTACAACTGCTGTTCAGGCCAAAATTTCATTTGTTAAGTGAATTTTGCCTTGTTTTACGACACACACACACACACGTGCATTTATTTATTTCAAGAGATCCTTTCTTTCTAGTTAATGGCTGTAATCCATCCAATCGTACGCAAGGATAATTGGGTCTGTCAGTTAAGATGCCACAATGCTCATTTACACTATTTGTGTTGCAAAACAAGTGGCATGACTGCCGTTCAAAACACCCAGTTAGCTGTTCTCTCCCCGGTGGCAAGGGTTTATTTTCAGACTTATTGTTAAATGCATGAAGTTTCAAGAAGAAGAAAAAAAGAGAACAAATAGATGAAGTTGGAACTGGAAAGGTGCAAAAAAGGGCAACAAGAATGATCAAGGAAATGGAGCGCCTCCCTTATGAAACCAGATTGCAACACCTTGGTCTCTTCAGCCTTGAAAGACGGCGTTTAAGGGGTGACTTGATCGAAGTGTATAAAATCATGCATGGGATAGAAAAGGTGGATAGAGAAAAATTCTTTTCTCTATCACACAATACTAGGACAAGGGGGCACTCCCTAAAGCTCGTAGGTAAGAAAGTGAGGACAAATAAAGGGAAATATTTCTTCACCCAGAGGGTCGTTGGTTTATGGAATTCACTTCCAGAAGAGGTCGTGACAGCTGTCAGCCTTGACAGCTTCAAGGCAGGGCTAGATAGATTCATGGATGCCAAGTGTATTATTAAAACGGATGTCCATGTGCCGCCTCTATGTTGGTTGAGGCAGGCAGGATTCCCTTGAGTACCATTTGTTGGGGGGTCAAGGGAAAGGGAGGGTTTTGCCTTCTCTTTCTGCTCAAGACCCCCATGTACAATTGGTGGGCCACTGTGTGATACAGAATGCTGGGCTCAATGGGCTTTGGTCTAATTCAGCAGGGCTCTTCTTATGTTCTTAAGTTGGGCAGTGGGATAATATATTTGCAAGACTCATTCCCTCTAGGACAGGGGTCTCCAGACTTGGCGACTTTAAGACTTGGGGACTTCAACTCCCAGAATTCCTTAGCCAGCCAAGTCAGCCAATTCCAATTCTGGGAGCTCAAGTCCCCAAGTCTTATAACTGCCAAGGTTAGAGAGCCATGCTGGCGGAGGAATTCTGGGAGTTGAAGTCTCCAAGTCTTAAAATTGCCCTGGGGAATTCTGGGAGTTGAAGTCCCTAACTCTTATCATTGCCAATGTCAGCCATTCTGACTGAGGAATTCTGGGAGCTGAAGTCCTCATGTCGTATAATTGCCAATGTAAGAAGCAGCTGCATTACACTGAAAGAAGGTGGCAGGAAATCTATAGTGGACTTGCACTCAAAGACAAAGCAGAATATACCGAAGGGAGAAAAGTTTAGAATTCTGCTTAACGGTTCCACTCACATCAGCAGAATTATGAAAACTCATTCAAAGACTGTGGAAAGTGGCTTGTTCGTTCAACGTCTTAAGGAGGACTCTGGAAAGAGAGCAGAGAAGAGCAACAAAGCTGATTAGGGGACTGGAGGCTAAAACATGCGAAGAACAGTTGCAGGAATTGGGTACGTCTAGTTTAATGAAAAGAAGAACTAGGGGTGACATGATAGCAGTCTTCCAATATCTCAGGGGTTGCCACAAAGAAAAAGGCAACAGCCTATTCTCCAAAGTGGCAAGACATGTGAAGAATGGCTGCTGGAATTGGGTATGTCTAGTTCAGCGGTTCTCAACCTGTGGGTCACGACCCCATTTGGGGTCGAACGACCATTGCACGGGGGTTGCCAAACACCGCAGTCCGCCATTTTTTTGGGTCGGCCATTTTTTTTTCCGTCGGCCATTTTTTCCCCTTTGTGATGCGGGCTGTCGCACCGCGCATGCGCGATGCAGGCCCGCCATTTTTTTTTGGTCAGCCATTTTTGGGGGGAGGTCGGCCATTTTTCCCCCTTTGCCATGCGGGCCGTCGCGCCGCACATGCGCCATGCGGGCCTGCCATTTTGGGGGGGGTCGGCCATTTTTTCCCCTTTGCGATGCGTCCCGTTGCGCCGCGCATGCACGATGCGCCCTGTCGCGCATGTGCGATGCGCCCCGTCGCGCATGTGCGATGCGGGCCGGGGTTGAGCCCCGGAAAACGTTGAGAACCGCTGGTCTAGTTTAATGAAGAGAAGGACGAGGGGGGACACGATAGCAGTGTTTCAGTATCTCAGGGGCTGCCACAAAGAAGAGGGAGTCAAGCTATTCTCCAAAGCGCCTGAAGGCCGGACAAGAAGCAACAGATGGAAACTAATCAAGGAGAGAAGCAACCTAGAACTAAGGAGAAACTTCCTGACAGTTAGAACAATTAACCAGTGGAACAACCTGCCTCCAGAAGCGGTGAATGCTCCAACACTGGAAGTTTTAAGAAGAAACTGGACAGCCATTTGTCCAAAATGGTATAGGGTTTCCTGCCTGAGCAGGGGGTTGGACGAGATGACCTCCAAGGCCCCTTCCAATTTTTATTATTATTATTTAATACTAGCATCTTTCTCAAAATAAAATTGTAGCTACAGGAAAGTAAATTGGGCAAGGGGCACTAAAATCCACATTACATTTTAGCTGCTTTACAAAAAATTATGATTTCAGACATGCCAGTAGCAGGGAGAACCAATCTAAAACTAAGGAAAACGTTCCTGACAAGTAGAATTACTACTTGTAATTAATCAATGGAACCATTTGCCTCCAGAAATTGTGGATGATCCAACACTGGAGGTTTTCAAGGAGAGATTGGACAACGATTTGTCTGCAATAATATAGGGTTTCCTGCCTGAGCAGGGGGTTCGACTAGAAGACCTCCACGGTCCCTTCCAATTCTGTTAATTCTATTATTCCGTATGTTTTTTTGTACGTTCCTTTTTTAGAAGGATTTAATATGGATAAGAGGCAAATGGAAGTGAAAAACAGTATAGGCTCAGGAGCAGTACGTTTCATGGCTTGTGAACATCTCACGAAGACGTAAGATAAGAAGTAACAGATGGAAATGTATTAAAGAGAGAAGCCACCTAGAACTAAGGAGAAATGTCCTGACAATGAGAACAATTAACCAGTGCAACCTCTTGCCTCCGGAAGTTGGGTGCTCCATCACTGGAGGTTTTCAAGAAGAAACTGGACAGTCATTTATTCAGAATGTTATAGGGTCTCCAGCTTGGACCCCAAGGTCTCTTCCAATTCTGTTGTTCTGTATCATCATCATCATCATTATTATTTGGACACAACTTGGGCGTCCTCCTCGATCCACAGCTAAATTTGGAACATCATTTTTCGGCTGTGGCGAGGAGGACATTTGCCCAGGTTCGCCTGGTGCACCAGTTGCGGCCCTATTTGGACCGGGAGTCTCTTCTCACAGTCACTCATGCCCTTATCACCTCGAGGCTCGACTACTGCAATGCTCTCTACATGGGGCTACCTTTGAAAAACGTTCGGAGACTTCAGGTAATGCAGAATGCAGCCGCGCGAGCAGTGTTGGGCTTGCCCAGAAATGCCCACATTTCGGTATCACTCCGCGAGCTGCATTGGCTACCTATTGGTCTCCGAACGCAATTCAAAGTGTTGGTTATGACCTATAAAGCCCTACATGGCATCGGACCAGGTTACTTACGGGACCGTCTGCTGCCCCATGAATCCCAGCGGCCGGTTAGGGCCCACAGAGTCGGCCTTCTCCAGGTCCCGTCAGCCAGACAGTGTCGCCTGGCGGGGCCTAGGGGAAGAGCCTTCTCTGTTGCGGCCCCGGCCCTCTGGAACCAACTCCCCCCGGAGATCCGTGTCGCCCCCACCCTCTCCGCCTTTCGTAAATTACTTAAAACACACCTCTGCTGGCAGGCCTGGGGCAGCTAACATCTTGCCCCAAGCCAGTGTATGTCTGTGTGTATGTTGAATGATTGGTTTTTTTAAATTAAGGGGTTTTATATACATGTATTTTTATATGTTGATTTCTACTATGTTGTGAGCCACCCTGAGTTCTCCGGAATAGGGCGGTATAGAAGTCAAATAAATAATAATAATAATAATAATAATAATAATAATAATAATAATAATAATAATAATAATAATAATAATAATAAACAACTGACTGAACTGACATTTGAAATGCAAATCGTTCCGGTAAAATTCTGTCCGTTACAACATCCTTACCTACGTCAGAGATACGCTCCCTGGGACGAGGGCCAATGGGCTGCCGGTGAGCTACTATGAACAGGTTGCCAATCCCACAAGCTTACACAAAGCCAGAAAATGTCTTGACGCAACGGGGGGGGCAGGGAATTCCCGATGATTTACGGTCACCCAGACGGGACCCGGATGAGTAAAGACCAAGAGGAAACCTGCCAGTTTTCTAGTCCTGCGTGAGTTAAAGCCTTTATCCAACAGACGGAAAGAGAAACGTGAATGGCAAAGAGGGAGCAGATGCACCGTCAAGGGTGATTCCCAACTTTGGAGATGGTTACTGTACTGATCGTGCTTGAGCGTTTCCACCTTAAGTATCGAAGTATCTAAGGGCGATAAAGATGTCGGATAATGAGAGCAGTGTAGTTTCTGAGTACCTCTAACTACAATTTCGAAGTTAAGGAACGTGGGGCCCTCGGTGCAATTTCTGAGCTTGGTTGTTGTCCTGCAGACGTTTCATGACCCAACTAGGTAACATCATCAGTGCTTAGAAGGGCATGGGGTTTGCAGGGTGGAGGAGGAGGAGGACTGTGGGGCCCACGGTGCTCTCTGAACTTGGTTGTTTTCTTGCAGGCGTTTCATGACCCAACTCTGGTAACATCATCAGTGCTAGAAGGGAGTGGGATTTATGGAGAGGAAGAGGAGGGAGGATGACAATGACTATGGAGTCCTTGATGCTCTCTGAGCTTGGCTGTTTTCTTGCAGACGTTTCATGACCCAACTAGGTAACATCATCAGTGCTTAGAACAGTGGTTCTCAACCTTTTGCAGGCCGTGACCCTGACCTGCGCTGCGCATGCGCGGTGCCCCGCATCGCGCATGCGTGGCGCGCGACGCCCCGCATCGTGCATGCGTGGCGCAGCGGCCCGCATCGCGCATGCGCGGTGCTGCCCCCTGCCCCGGCTGAGGGGAAAAGGGGGGGAAATGGCGGACTGCGGTGTTTGGCGACCCCCGTGAAATGGTTGTTCGACCCCAAATGGGGTCGCGACCCATAGGTTGAGAACCGCTGGCTTAGAAGGACATGGGGATTGCAGGGTGGAGGAAGAGCACGGTGGGGTCCATGGTGCTCTCTGAACTTGGTTGTGCTCCTGCAGGCATTTCATTACCCAATTAGATAACACCATCAGTGCTAGAAGGGTGTGGGATATGCAAAGTGGAGGTGGGATCCTTGGTGCTCTCTGAGCTGGGTGGTTTTCTCGCAGGCGTTTCATGACCACAACTAGGTAACATCATCGGTTCTAGAAGGGAGAACCAGGGAACATGATCTGTGTCAGAAAGGAGTGGCGCTTGCTCTCTTTAAATACAAGTGGCTCACCCTATCAGTGCCGTTGGGAGTGCTGCTGTTTACTGTGAGCCTGAGTGTGTGATTTAGTAATTCCGCAGCTGGAGTATTAATTACTTCTTTGTTGGTCTAGTATTAATCACGTTAAGCTCTTCTTATCTGGGTGTTGAATGCTGGAATGGTCTCTTTTGTTCCCCTCTTCGCTTTTTGATTGTCTCTTTTAAATGGCATGTAGACACTGCTCATCTCTATGTGCCCGTTGATGGCTGATTTGACCGACTGCCTGGCTCATGCTACCTAGTCGGGTAACGAAACGTCTGCAAGAGAACCACCAAGCTCAGAAAGCACTAAGAACCCCACAGTTTAATCCTGAGCTACAAGTATTCTCATCTAATGCTTTGATGTGCCAGAAAAATCCCGGGAAAATAACTGCCAGTAGTTTACATACAAAAACAGCTGCTGGGGTTAAGCAGAAAACTCTCTTAAATTGTTTTTAATCTGTCTCTTTGGTAGAAAACCATTTCAGTCTGGATGTATAAATTCAATCAGATATTTTTTTCAGTCTCTCTGCCATCACTGAAGTAAAATTTTTATAATCCACATCGGTCAACAGTTTTTTTATCTGTGTCCAATCTGAATCTTCTTTTGGTATTAAAGCAATATTTGCTTCCATCCGTGTGGTTGGGAGTTTAGCCTCCAACAAAAGTTCATTCCAAACATCTTTCAACAGTTCACTTAAGTATATCTTGTGATGTGATCAAAATTCAGACAGTTGGAAACTGGCATGTACTTATGACAGTTGCAGCGCCCCGGGGTCACGTGATCCTCTTTTGCAACCTTCTAACAAAGAGGTCTCCAACCTCTCCAGACTCGAGGACCGGAGGGAAGGAGAGCAGCTTCAAAACTGGTGTGCGTGTGCGCAGGCACAGGGTCGCGCACACTGAGGCGACATTAGCAGCCCTGTTTGTGCATGCGACATGTGGTGGCGCCGTGTGCATGCGCAAATGACCGCACCCCCATGGTGGCTAGTGGCCCCTTCATGTATGCGTAAACGGGCTGTGGACACCTGCCCTGCGCTAGCATTCCCGTTAGCGCCCGTGCGCACACGCAAACAGGGCCGCAGGCGCTAGCGTGAGTGGGGGGAAATGTGCACCCAGGTGTGCGTGCACCGGCCAGCCATTTCCACGGCTTGCTGGCCAAGAGCCCATGGTCCGGTTCTGGGCCGTGGACCATAGGTTGGGGACCCTTGTTCTAACAAGCAAAGTCAATGGGGGAGCTGGGTTTACTTCACAGCCGTGTTACTATATGTAGGGGTGTGGATCTATACATATGTTGTATATAGTATGTTTAGGTGTGTGTCATGTATGTGTTCACTTTGAGAGCGGGCAACTAAATTTCACTTTTGATGTGTGTCGTTGTGCCCACAGTAAAAAAATTGACAATAAAGGTTATGTCATCTTTTATCGACTAGCGCATCAACTGCAGGACTATCCATGTGATTGCTTATTTCCTTAACAGAGGTGAACAACCCAGTAACATCTGGACCGCTGACTTGACTGAAGCTAGCAAAAAAGAATAGGAGTTTGAATAGGAGAAAAATTGCAAAACTTCTTGGCACAACTGCAGAAGGCCGAGAGGACTTTAGAAAGCATGAAGCCAGGGAGAGAGCGAGAGAGAGCGAGAGAGAGCGAGAGAGAGAGAGAGAGAGAGAGAGAGGAGAGAGAGAGAGAGAGAGAGAGAGAGAGAGAGAGAGAGAGAGAGAGAGAGAGAGAGAGAGAGAGAGAGAGAGAGAGAGAGAGAGAGAGAGAGAGAGAGTTCGTGTGGGAGTCTCCGTGGAAAACCTGGGTACTTTTTACACTCCCAGGGCAAGCCAAAGGCTAGCATGGGCATGAGAGGGTTGCCTCTCCAGCTGGCACCAGCTGCAAGCTGGAGGCTAAATAAGAGCTTACACAATTCCAACCTCAGAGACTCAGCAAGGTCTCCAGCCTTTGGGCTCACCCAGCCAACTCAGTTCACTCAGCAGCTCTCAGGTGTAATCTTCCAGTCTTTACTCCAGGTGTGTAATGAACTGATTCCAAGAGGCCATCACCCGGTAGTGGGCCGTGGCCCACAGGTTGGGGACCCCTGTTTTAGGGTATCTTCAATTCATAACCCCCTCCTGTTTTTCCCCATCACTTCTTTTATATTTATTTGCCAGCCATCTCACTGCAAGGGGGCTTTCTTTCTTTCTTTCTTTCTTTCTTTCTTTCTTTTTCTTTCTTTCCTTCCTTTTCCCTTTTTTCTTCTTTTAATCTTTCTTTTAATCTACCTTTCTTTTAATCTATCTATCTATCTATCTATCTATCTATCTATCTATCTATCTATCTATCTATCTATCTATCTATCTATCTTTCCTTCCTTCTCCCTTCTTTTAATCTTTCTTTTAATCTTTCTTTCTTTCTTTCTTTCTTTCCTTTCTTTCTTTCTTTCTCTTTCTTTCTTTCCTTCATTTTCCCTTTTTTCTTCTTTTAATCTTTCTTTTAATCTACCTTTCTTTTAATCAATCTATCTATCTATCTATCTATCTATCTATCTATCTATCTATCTATCTATCTATCTATCTATCTATCTTTCCTTCCTTCTCCCTTCTTTTAATCTTTCTTTCTTTCTTTTAATCTTTCTTTCTTTCTTTCTTTCTTCTTTCTTTCTTTCTTTCTTTCTTTCTTTCTTTCTTTCTTTCTTTCTTTCTTTCTTTCTTTCTTTCTTTCTTTCTTTCTTTCTTTCTTTCTTTCTTTCTTTCTCTTCCTTCCTCCCCTGGTCTAAGAAAACTGCTGAGTCTCTGTAAGCAGGGTTGAAATCTTGATGTTCTCCAGAAGTTGGAGAACGAGAGCTTTAAGTCACACAGGGTAATATGAAGCAACAACACTGAGCAACAACATTTGAAGCTGTTCTGCAGGATCTCGGTCGGAATGTAAAGCAGACACCGACAGACTTCAATAACAACAGCAACGTGTCTTTATTGCACATCTTTACGAGGGCGTGATACAGATCAAAAGAAAAACACAACCTTTGCAAAATTCTCCTTCACAAAATCAGCTCATGGCTCAATTGTCAACCGAGTAAAAAAAACCTAATATTTAGAACTGAGACACATCAAACTTAACCATGCACGCATTTCAAGCAACGACGAAGGGTGCTCCACAGCCCACAAACGCCCATAATTAATATAAATACAAACAGTACCTTGAGAGCTATCGATCTCTATGAAAGTGAAATAAAATAACCAGAGCCCACAGTAATTCATTAGGTATAAATACAGGGAGTCCCCTACTTACGACCACAATTAAGTCCCAAATTTCTGTTGCTAACGCAAGACGGTTGTTAAGTGAGTCACACCCCACTTTATGATCTTTCTCGCCACAGCTGGTAAGAGAATCTGGCTTCCCCACTAACTTGTCAGAAAGTCGCGAAAGGGGATCACACAACCCCAGGACACTGCAGCCACCATAAATATAAGCCAGCTGCCAAGTGGCTGAATTTTGATCACGTGACCATGGGGAGGCTGCAATGGTCGTAGGTGTGAAACATGGTCACAAGTCACTGTTTTTCAGTGCTGTTGCAATTTGGAACGCTTGCTAAACAAATGGTTGTAAGCCAAAGACTCCCTGTAATGATCTCCACCGCACTGCTTGTAAGACCACACTTGGAATACAGGTAGTCCTCGACGTACGACCACAATTGAACTCCAAACTTATGTTGCTAAACGAGACATTTTTAAAGTTGAGTTTTGCCCCATTTTACGACTTTTCTGGACACACTTGTTCAGGGAATCACTGCAGTTGTTAAGTTAGGGCGTTAACAGATTGAGGCTCAACCCTGAAAAGACGGGGTGGCTGTGGGTGATGCCTCCCAAGGACGCTTCAATCTGTCCTTCCATTACCCTGGGGGGTAAATTCATTAACCCCTCGGAGAAGGTCCGCAACTTGGGAGTCCTCCTCGACCCACGGCTGACATTGGAACATCATTTATCGGCAGTGGCGAGGGGGGCATTTGCCCAGGTTCGCCTGGTGCACCAGTTGCGCCCTTATTTGGATCGGGAGTCTCTCCTCACAGTCACACATGCCCTTGTCACCTCGAGGATCGACTACTGCAATGCTCTCTACATGGGGCTACCCTTGAAGAGTGTTCGGAGACTACAATTAGTGCAAAATGCAGCTGCGCAAGCAATTGTGGGCCTTCCACGTTGTGCCCACGTTTCGTCAACTCTCCGCATGCTGCATTGGTTGCCTATTGGTCTCCGAGCGCAATTCAAAGTGTTGGTTATTACCTATAAAGCCCTTCATGGCATGGGACCAGGATACTTACGGGACCGTCTTCTGCCACATACTTCCCTTCGACCGGTGAGAGCGCACAGCGTCGGCCTCCTCCGGGTCCCGTCAGCGAAACAATGTCATCTGGCGGGCCCTAGGGGGAGGGCCTTCTCTGTTGTGGCGCCCGCCCTCTGGAACCAACTGCCTCCTGAAGTCCGCGCTTCTCCCGGCCTTCCGGAAGAATCTAAAAACTTATCTTTGCCAGTAGGCCTGGGGATGATTGTGGATTGTTGTGTGAATGATGAATGTGTTTTTATTTTTAATGCTTTTTTTAAAAATTTGGACTTAGATTGAATATTGTTTATATATGTTGTAAGCCGCTCCGAGTCTTCGGAGAGGAGCGGCATATAAGTCCAAATAAAATAAATAAAATAAATAAAATAGTCACACGGTTGTTAAGCGAATCTGGCTTCCCCCATGGACTTTGTCGGTCAGGCCGCAAGAGGGGATCACGTGACCCCCCCAGGACGCTGCAACCGTCATAAATAGGAACCAGTTGTCAGAATTTTAACCATATGACCATTGGGATGCTGCCACGGTCCTAAGTGTGAAAAACAGTCATGTCATTTTTTCCCGTGTTGTTGTAACTTCAAACGGTCACTAAACAAACTGTTGTAAGTCGAGGACTATCTGCCGTGATCTCCGCTGCACTGGGAAGACCACACGACCACACTTGGAATAATACGGCATCCACTTTAGGTCACCACGATTCCTCCTAGATCTGAGGACAAAGCATTCTGTGAAAATTTGCATTTGCATGGATCACAATCCATCCCATAGAGCAGGGCTTCTCAACCAGTGGGACGGGTACCACCTGTGGTCCATTGGCACCTGGCAGGTGGTACGCGACCATCCTAGAAATGTGGTACCAGGGGAGGGGAATGAGCTGAACCAGTGGCAGCACCGCACAAGCCTGAGCGAGAGATGGCTGGAGCTGCAGGGCTGTCAGGGCTCAGCGGAAGTGCCAGGATCAGCGCCAGGCTCCAGCCGGAGCTCAGCGCTGATCCTGGCGCTTCTGCTGAGCCCAGAAGAAGCGCCAATCAGCTGAAAAGCAGCACTGATCCTGGCGCTTCTGCTGAGCACAGAAGAAGCACCGATCAGCTGGAATGTTGCAGCATCTCCAGGGTCTTGTGATTTACATTCAGATGCTTGGCAACTGATTCATATATGTCATCTGGAGTGACCAAAACAAGCTGCAACCACCCAGCAGACGGGGGGAATAAAAACCAAACAGCCCCCCACACCACCCTCACTGCCAATCCTTAACAGAAATGCTCACAACAATGAAAACCTCGGACAGGAGGAAGAGCGCCACTGGGTGGGCAGGCAGGTGTCTTGCTCGGCTGTGCCTTGGGGGGCACTTTTCTCAGTACCATTGTAACTTCGAACAGTCACTAAGCGAACTGTTGTAAGTCAAGGACTACCTGTACTTTTATCACTTTTTTCCTTTTTTTTTGGTCATCAAGTTTTTGACCCCTTGCTAGGCGACGGGTGGTCCTCGGATGTTGCCATATCCTAAAAGTGGTACAAGGGGTGAAAAGGTTGAAAAGCTCTGTTCTAGTTCACTCCCCCTGCTCAAGCAGGAGACCCTATACCAGTGGTGGCGAACCTATGGCACGGGTGCCAGAGGCGGCACTCAGAGCCCTCTCTGTGGGCACGCATACCATGCCCTGGGGATGGCAACCGTCCGTCTTCAACCAGCCGCCTGCTAACTTGCCGAGGTCCCACGTGGCCGGATGCATCATGGCACGGCTGGTTTCCCTCCCCCCCCCGTCCCATCCCTCCTGGCCTCACATGCTCTCCTTTTCCCAGGCACGACCCACAGCATCGCCTCCTCAGCTGTCGGCCGGCCGTCCAGCTCAGACATGGCCCCACCCCCACTGCCAATCCTCAACAGAAATGCTCACAACAATGAAAACCTTGGATAGGAGGAAGAGCGCCACTGGGTGGGCAGGTAGGTGTCTTGCTTGGCTGTGGCTTGGGGGGCACTTTTTTATTAGGGATAGTCTTCAAATTACAACCATTTATTTAGTGACTGTTCGAAGTTACATTGGCGCTAAAAAAAAGTGACTTAGGACCATTTTTCAGACTTAACAGCCATTGCAGCATTCCCGTGGTCACGTGATTTACATTTGGATGCTTGGCAACGGACTCACCATTTATGACGATGGCAGCGTCCCTTTGGCAACCGTCTTGACGAGCAAAAGTCAACGGGGAAGCCATATTTACTTAACCACCGTGTTCCTAGCTTAACTGCTGCGATTCACTTAACAACGGTGCAAAAGAAAGATCGTAAAATGGGGGAGGAGTGACTTAACAAAGGTCTCGCTGAGCGAGAGTAATTTGGAGCTCCACAGTGGTCATAAGCCGAGAACCACCTGTACATCTGAAGGACACCACCTGAAGAAAGATGGAGTCTTGAGCTGATTGAGCCGTGAGCTGATTTTGTGAAGGAGTCATGGTGATTTCCTTTCTGGCCCACTTTTAATCCCTTCACCCGAACACGCAAGCAACACCAAAACCAAAACTGGGAGAAGAAATCAGCCAGGGTCATCTCCTAGTCAAGCAATGTCCCCTTTGGACATCTCAGGTAGAGGGAGACCATCGTCAAGCATCATGGACACGTTCCCCAGAACCCGTAGTACCAAAGCTTTCTTTCTTTGTCGAGAGCTTGGAAAAAGTTCAGAGAAGAACAACTAAGATGATCCAAGGCCTGGAAGCTAACACATACGAAGAACAGCTGCGAGACTTGGGTTTGGCTAGTCTAAAGAAAAGAAGAAATAGGGGAGACATGATAGTAGTGTTCCAGTATTTGAGGGACTGCCCCAAAGAAGAGGGGATCAAACTATTCTCCAAAGCACCAGAGGGCAGGACGAGAAACAATAGTTGGAAACTGATCAAAGAGAGAAGCAACCTGGAATTAAGGAGAAACTTCCTGACAGTGAAGACAATTAACCAGTGGAACAGCTTTGCCTCCAGAAATCATGGGCGCTCCATCATTGGAGGTTTTTAAGAGGAGACTGGGCAGTCACTTATCTGAGATGGTATGGGTTCTCCTGCTTGAGTGGGGGGCTGGACTAGAAGACCTCCAAGGTCCTGTCCTATTCCTTCACCAGGAAGAACAGATTTTCCTTAATCCATCGGAGGTCACATGGAAGCATTCAATGCTGACGGTCCATGAGGGACTCATTTTGCTAACCATTCTTCAGCAGAATTCCAATTTCCCAAGCCAAGGGCGTCCCTCCATTTTCAAGCCCTTCTGATGTGGTTTGCTTTGAAATGCAGATCACCCAACAGGACGAGGCTGGTCCTTCTCATTTCCTGCAGGACCCTGCTCTCTGGTCTGTTTCTCCCCCATCTTGAAAAAGTTTCCTCCACCCCACATCGCTCAGGCTTCCCTGATGCATTGGAGTAGACCCTCCTCTTTCATCCCAAGGAACCTGGTTTAAGTTCTCAAATCCATCCATTCGTTGTTCAGGACACAGGTGGAGGCCTCCAATGGCATGTTCCCCAAAGCCTGCGGATTTAGGAGACATCTCCCAGGGTACCTTTGCTTTTTTCTCTTGTAAATTAAGCAAATCTGGGTTCTCCTTTTGTCCCTGCGAAGAAGGCAGTGCTCTGTTTTTCTATCTTCCAACTGAGTCTTCAGATTCTGGGTGGAACTATCAAATATTGTGGGATGCTCAATATTTCTGTACTTTTGTTGTACTTTTGCGGAGGTTTCATGACACAACTCAATAAAACCATCAGTGTTAATGAAATGTCTGCGATCCAAAACAATCAAGCTCAGAGAGCATCACGGACCCCACAATCTTCTTCCTTTCCGCAAACCCCACTCCCTGATGATGTTACCTAGTTGGGTCATGAAACGTCTGCAAGAAAACCACCCTGCTCAGAGAGCATCAAGGACTCCATAGTTGTTGTCATCCTCCTCCTCTTCCTCTCCACAAATCCCACTCCCTTCTAGCACTGATGATGTTACCTAGTTGGGTCATGAAACATCTGCAAGAAAACCACCAAGCTTAGAGAGGATCAAGGACCTCGCACTTTAACCCTGAGCTAAAAAATATTCTCTTCTATTGGTTCTATTAAATAATGTTAAGCAGCTGTTATTAAAGGATACAAGCGGTCCTCGACATACAACAGTCATTCATTTAGTGACCGTCCGAAGTTACAACGGTAGTGGAAAAGAGTGATTTATGACCGTTTTCCACACTTATGTTCCTTGCGGCATCCCTATGTTCAAGTGATTAAAATTCAGATGCTTGGAAATGGCTTCATATTTATGACGGTTGCAGCATCCCGGGTTATGTGATCCCCTTTTGACAAGCAAAGTCAATAAGGAAGCCAGATTCACTTAACAACGGTGTTACTAACTTAACAACTGCAGTGATTCACTGAACAACTGTTTAGAGTAGAGTAGAGTAGAGTAGAGTAGAGTAGAGTAGAGTAGAGTAGAGTAGAGTAGAGTAGAGTAGAGTAGAGTAGAGTAGAGTAGAGTAGAGTAGAGTAGACTGGACTGCACTGGACTGGACTAGAATGGACTAGAATGGACTAGAATGGACTGGACTAGACTGGACTAGACTAGACTAGACTAGAATATATGGAGTAGAATAGAATAGAATAGAATAGAATAGAATAGAATAGAATAGAATAGAATAGAATAGAATAGAATAGAATAGAATAGAATAGAATAGAATAGAATATATGGAGTGGAATAGAATAGAATAGAATAGAATAGAATAGAATAGAATAGAATAGAATAGAATAGAATAGAATAGAATAGAATGGAGTGGAATAGAACAGAACAGAACAGAATAGAATAGAATAGAATAGAATAGAATAGAAAATATGGAATGGATTGGAGTGGAACAGAACAGAACAGGAAGAACCTAGGAAGTCTTCCTGCTCAAGCAGGATAGAATAGAATAGAGCTGGAAGGGACCTTGGAGGTCTTCTAGTCCAGCCCCAAACTCAAGCAGGAGAACCCATACCAGACAAGTGACTGTCCAGTCTCTTCTTAAAAACTTCCAGTGATGGAGCACCCACGATTTCTGGTGGCAAGCTGTTCCGCTGGTGAATTGTCCTCACTGTTAGGAATTTTCTCCTTAATTTGAGGTTGCTTCTTTCCTTGATTATTTTAATCAATCAATCAATCAATCAGAATAGAGCTGGACAGGACCTTGGAGGTCTTCTAGTCCAGCCCCCTGCTCAAGCAGGAGAACCTATACCATCTCAGACAAGTGACTGTCCAGTCTCTTCTTAAAAACCTCCAGTGATGGAGCGCCCACGATTTCTGGAGGCAGCTTCTGTTCCACTGGTTAGTTGTCCTCGCTGTTGGGAACTTTGGGGCAAAATTCACTCAACAACCGTCCCACTTACCAACGGAAAGCTTGTGCTCAATCACAGTTGTACGTTGAGGACTATCTATATGGATTAGACACAGTCAGATGGTCTACTTAACATAGATAGTCTAATCTACTAATCAGAATAGAGCTGGAAGGGACCTTGGAGGTCTTCTAGTCCAGCCCCTTTTACAAGGAGGAGAATCTATATCCTTCAGACAGGTGAATGTCCAGTCTCTTGTTAACCTCCAGTGATGAACTTCCAGTGGCAAGCTGTTCCACTGGCTAATTATCCTCGCTGTTAGGAAGTTTCTCCTTAATTCCAGGTTGCTTCTCTCCTTCATCAGTTTGCAGCAAGTTCTCAGGTTGTGTCCATTTGCTCAATGACTGCTTGAAATCATGAGATTGGCAGTTATGACTGATTCTTGAAGTTCCGGCTGCTGCAATGCCATATTCATGTGATCGAAATCTGGGTCCTTGGCGACTGGCCGGCATTTACGACAGGTGGCAGATGCAAGGGTCACCTTCTCCTGCCCTACCTCGACTTCCTCTGCCTCAGTTCCTCTGAACGGTCCTTTTAGCTGCTCTAAAGTTGACCGCTCACCCCTGCAGCCCCTCCCCTCCCAGCAGCTGACCCCTACTATCTCCGTCCTCCCGTTGCTAACCCGGGTTCAAGGCGGAGAGGCAGACTGCTCACAGCAGGAGAAACATAAAGGTCCTCGCTTAATGACGGCAACCTGGAACGCTGGAACTGCCGTCTCTAAGAAATGCAGCCGTGTGAAATTTTGTTTAGCGACCACTTTGCTCATGATAGAAATGCCAGTCCCAATTAGCGTCATAACCCAAGGACGTATCTGTACGTCCACTTTTGGGAAAAAAAATAAACTTTTTGGGGGGTGTTTCCCCCCAGGAACTCTTATCCTTTTGAATAGTAGACAATCACCTAAATATGAGCCAGCCGTGTGCTGCAGCTGCCAAAAAGGCCAACACAGTGCTGGGCTGCATTAACAGAGGAACAGAATCAAGATGACGTGAAGTATTAATACCACTTTACAAGGCCTTGGTAAGGCCACAATTGGAATCCTACATCCAGTTTTGGTCACCACGGTGTAAAAAAGATGCTGAGACTCTAGAAAGAGTACAGAGAAGAGCAACAAAGAAGATCAGGGGACCGGAGGCTAAAGCACATAAGGAACGGTTGCTGGAATTGGGGATGTCTAGTTTAATGACGAGAAGGATGAGGGGGGAGATGATAGCAGTCCTCCAATATCTCAGGGGCTGCCCCAAAGAAGAGGCAGTCAAGCCATTCTCCAAAGCGCCTGAAGGCAGGACAAGAAGCAATGGGTGGAAACTAACCAAGGAGAAAAGCAACCTAGAACTAAGGAGAAACTTCCTGACAGGGAGAACAATTAACCAGTGGAACCACCTGCCTCCAGAAGCGGTGAATGCTCCAACACTGGAAGTTTTTAAGAAGAGACTGGACAGCCATTTGTCCGAAATGGTGTAGGGCAGCAGTTCTCAACCTTTTCTGGGGCGCGACCCCGGCCTGCATCGCGAAAAAAAAAATGGCCGACCCAAAAAAAAATGGCGGGTCGCATCGCGATACGATAGGGAAAAAAATATGTCCGACTTAAAAAAAAAATGGCGGGTCGCATAGCGATAGGGAAAAAAATATGGCCGACTAAAAAAAAAATAATGGCGGGCCCGCACCGTGCATGCGCGGCACAACGGGGCGCATCACGCATGCGCGGCGTGACAGCCCGCACTGCGATAGGGGGAAAAAATGGCCGGCCAAAAAAAAATGGCCAACCAAAAAAAAAATAAAAAAATGGCGGACTGCGGTGCTTGGAGACCCCCGTGAAATGGTCGTTCGACCCCAAATGGGGTCGCGACCCACAGGTTGAGAACCGCTGGTGTAGGGTTTCCTGCCTGAGCAGGGGGTTGGACTCGATGACCCCCAAGGTCCCTTCCAACTTTATTATTATTATTATTATTATTAATTCTTCCCTATCGGAATTGCGCTTTTAAAAGCTTTTCAGTTTCCTGAATAAACGCCAAAGGGAAAGAAACATTCATTAAACTATTCCGATTCATAAAACCATTACTTAGCCCCATTCATTATAATGTTTAAATGGCAGTAATTCAGTAACGCATTTCACATTTTACTGCTTGTCGTGTTTCTTAGGAAGCGTTCAGCATCAGGCTGACTTGGTGATTAAAGTTATAATCACGAAGTTAATGCTTTATAAAACATTTCACCAAACGGTTTAATGGCCTCGAATATCACTTTTCTTGCTTCATTCAGCCAGTTTAGTGTCCTCTGGCAACAATCCAGCCTGCGCTACTAGCTTGAATCTCTGCCAACTCGTAAATCAAATAAAGACAATAAGTCGTAAATTCAGAAAAAGAAAGAAAACATGAAATATTGCTCCGAAAACCAACTTTTTCTGCCCAATAGATACGGGAGATTCTTAGCAGCTGTCACTTTTAATAAAGGATAAACCCACGCTTAGAAACAGACTGTAAATTCCCCCATATATTAAAGGACCTGATGGGAATTATTTTAATCTTCTTTTCCTAGGAACAAATGACTGAAAATGACTGACAGGTAGTCCTCAACTCACCACCTCAACTGAGCCCAAAATTTATGTTGCTAAGCGAGACATTTGTTAAGTGAATTTTGGCCCGTTTTTACGGCCTCCCTTGCCACCACTGAAGGTCGCCAAAACGGGGATCCCGCGACTCCCCAGGATGCTGTAACCATCATAAATACGACTCAGTCGCCAAAGAGTCCGAATTTGGATCATGTGACCAAAATGGGGAAGCTGCAACAGTCTTAAGTATGAAAAATAGTCCTAAATCCCATTTGTTTCAGTGCCATTGTAAATTCAAACGGCCACTAAATGAATCATTGTTAAGTCGAGGACTATTTGTATAATAAAGTAGGTAGATTTCACACTTGTTAAAAAAAAAACAAAATAAACTCAACCATAAATAACTATCAACAGCAGGATCTAAACGTTTTTAAACCATTGTCAGTCAAAATCCAACACAACTGAAAAATGAAATCACTGCTACGATAATAACAATAACAACAATAACAATATAATAAAAGTTTGAAGGGACCTTGGAGATCATCTAGTCCAATCTCCTGTTCAGACAGGAGACCCTATATCAGCGGTTCTCAACCTGTGGGTCGCGACCCCATTTGGGGTCGAACGACCGTTTCACGGGGGTCGCCAAACAACGCAGTCCGCCATTTTTCCCCCCTTTTCCTTAGTTGTGTTACTCCCTCTTATTCTATTGGCTTTTGAAAGCCAATAGAATAGACTCTCTTGAATAGAGTATAATTCTATTGGCTTTCATAAGCCAATATGAATTGTCCAGGCTGTCTCTGCCCTGCTGAGCCCGCCAAAAGTCCCAGTCTGCAAACGGTGCTGCAAGTTGTCTGCAGCGAAGGCGAGCTCTCCGGAAGTTTCCACCCCTCCCTGCTGAGTAGCTACTAAAAATGTAAGTAAAAGAGGGCCAGGGGTGGGAGGTGGGAGGCCGGCGGGCGCAGGGAGGGTTGCTGGCGCACGTGGGGCCCGGCGGGTGCCTTACCTCCCTTGGGCTGGGCCAGCTGGTGGCCCAGCCGGTGGTCTCCCTGCGCCATCGCTGCCCCTTGCCAGCAGGAGGCAGCACCACACATGCGCGGCGCTCTCGGGCAGGAAAATAGTCCTCGACTTACGACCGGTAGGGTAGTCCTTGACTTACGACTGGTTGGGTACTCTTCGACTTACGCCTGGTTGGGGGTCGCGGCATTAAAAAGGTTGAGAACCACTGCCCTATATCATTTCAGACAAATGGCTGTCCAGTCTCTTCTTAAAATCTTCCAGTGTTGGCGCATTCCCCGTTTCCGGAGGCAGGTTGTTCCACTGGTTCATTGTTCTGACTGTCAGGAAGTTTCTCCTTAGTTCTAGGTTGCTTCTCTCCTTGGTTAGTTTCCATCCCTTGCTTCTTGTCCTGCCTTCAGGCGCTTTGGAGAATAGCTTGACTCCCTCTTCTTTGGGGCAGCCCCTGAGATACTGGAAGGCTGCTATCATGTCCCCCCTCGTCTTTCTCTTCATTAAACTAGACATACCCAATTCCAGCAACCGTTCCTTATAAGTTTTAGCCTCCAGTCCCCTAATCATCTTTGTTGCTCTTCTCTGCACTCTTTCTAGAGTCTCAGCATCTTTTTTACATCGTGGTGACCAAAACTGGATGCAGGATTCCAAGTGTGATAAGACACAACAGCCGCCCTGAGTCTTGGGCGAGGGGTGGCATATAAATTAAATTAAATAAATTAAATAAAATAAATAAATTCTATGTTACGATGGGCCCCTCCTTCCTTGAAACTCTGACTGACATACCCTCCCCCCCAGTTACATGAATTTATTTGCGGGGCTTGGCAACTGACACCAGCAGCAGGGTTGGTTTTTTTTTTTGTCAGTTTCTTGCGAACAACACCCATTCGGGAGAATGGATTTGCTCAACAACCAGGTGGTTCGCTTCACAAACGCGATTCCCTTCATGACCGTGGCGTCTCGCTTTATGACAGCTAGAAAGGCCATTGTGAAATCAAGTTCATGTCCCACAGTGACCAGCTTAATGACTTGCGACCAAAATTTCAGGCTCGATTGTGCTCGCTAAATGAGGATTACCTTATGGCCGTAAAAGTGAGACGGGGAAAATACTTGTTCGGTGTATGTTGTGGCTATTTCCATCCACCCTGCACAAAAGACCTCACTGTATTACAGGCAGACTGACAACCATTTCATTTAGTGACAGCTTTTATTTTATTTTTTTTACACTTAACGACCACTGCAGCCTTTCCCCACCGTCGCATGATCCAAATTCAGACGGTATTTATGATGGCCGCAGTCTCCTGGGGTCAACTGTCAACTTTTTGCAACTCACGATGGAAAACTTCCCAAAAGTTTACGAACCAAAAGCCTTGAATCTTCTCCCAAATCCCCCAAAGTACAAGCCAGTAATACCGTGTTTCCTCGAATACAGGATCCAATCGGAAAATAAGCCCTAGCACAGGGGTTCTCAACCTTGGCAACTTTAAGACTTGTGGACTTCAACTCCCAGAATTCCTCAGCCAGCAAAGCTGGCTGAGGAATTCTGGGAGTTGAAGTCCACAAGTCTTAAAGTTGCCAAGGTTGAGAACCCCTGCCCTAGCATGATTTTTTTTCCCAGGACACTCGTAATATAAGCCCCACCCCCAAAATAAGCCCCAGTTAAGATCGTCAGCCAGCCAGACCCATTTAGTACCGTATTTCCCTGAAAATCAGACCTAACTGGAAAATAAATCCTAATGTATCTTTTGGAGCAAAAATTAATATAAGACCTGGTCTTATTTTTGGAGAAACACGGGGTAGGAGCAGCTGGATTCAGGAAGCAGATTTCCCTGCCTCTCCTTGTGGTGTGATTTCCTTTCTGGCCCACTTTTAATCCCTTCACCCGAACTCTCCTTTCGATTCTCATACTGCAGAGAGCCCGACGAGCAACGTCGGTCAGCTCCCCACAATATGAATACCTGTGAAACCCCCCATCAACCTACGAGCGATGGGTTCATCGAGTGACGGATGGAAATGGAAATGTTCCCAGCAGAAGCGTGCGGTGTCTAAAACAAAGCAGCTATTTACGTACGGCATCCCACCGTTTGCCCACAATCCCACCCCTGCCACCCTTACCTAAACTGGCACGGATTTCCAGAACGGTGGCAGATGAAGCCGTTTCACCTCTGCTCCCGGATAGCCATCCTTGGCACTTGTTCCCAAGTTACAGTGTGCCAGCCGCACCTGGAAAGGAAAGCAGACGTGTTGAAATTTCTACACCCACCAAATTGAACCTTAACGCAAACGGTCCTCCAATTACAGCCACTTGTTTTAACGATGTTCAAAATTCACAACGGGGCTGAAAAAAAAAAGTGACTTAGGACTAAATTTATTTATTTATTATTTATTTATTCGGATTTGTATGCCGCTCCTCTCCGAAGACTTAGGAAAAACCATTATTCGGCTCGTAATGCTCATTTGTGCAAACGTTGGGCCCTCAAAGCAGAGAAGGGACGTTTCCCACGGGCTGATTATTCCTCCATATAATGCTTATACAGGTAAGTCCTCAACTTACAACAGCATCGTTTAGTGACCGTTTGACGTTACGGCATTGAAAAACGGGACGTATGATGGGCGTGCGCATTGGCCAGCCATTTCCGCGGCCCACTGGCCAAGAGCCTGCAGCCTGGTCTGCGTTCCATAGGTCCGTGACCCCTGCACTATACAACGCAGTAATATTCAGACAAGGAACCAGACAGGTATGCAATCTATCCTAAAAATGATCACGGCTAGATTTTAAAAATAATCTTTCCAGGAAAGTACTGCTCATTATCTAATTATTTTTAGCCTTCCGACCAGAAAGTTTAACAGGATGCCAAGCTGACTTGACCACGAAGCCTCCTCGGTGGTGGTTAAGTTGTTTGGGTAGTTACTTGGCAATTCGACAAGTATTTGCACAAATCTGCTATTTCATGAAGCTCCTTTTAATTTAATCAACGGAGGAAGTCCGCTAAAAATAAAGATCTAATCTCTGCAGCCACCTGGGTCCTTTTCTTGTTCCAGGAAAGTTTCCGAAGATTTAGCTCTGCTCATTTTTCTGGGACCAAATTTGAGTTTTTGAACCGAAGGTTTAGAGTTATATAAACAGAAATACAGGTAGACTTCAACACACGAAAACAATTCAGCACATCGTTTCTGTGGCTAAGCGAAGACATTTGTTAAAGGAATTTTACCCCACTTACGACCGTTCTTGCCACAGTTGTTAAGGGAATCACTAGTCACAGGGTTGTTAAGTGAATCCAGCTTCCCCCATTGACTTGGCTTATCAGGTGGTGGCAAAAAAGGATCACATGATGCTTGCATCCATCATAAATATGAAGCAGAATTTTCATGATGGTAACCACGGGGATGCTGCAACGGTCGTTAAGTGTGAAAAATGGTCCCAAGTCTCTTTTTTTCAATGCCGTTGTAACTTTGAACGGCCACTAAGCAAACTGTTATAAGTTGAGGACCACCTGTACACAGTAAAGTCATCATGTCTTAAATTTGGTTTGATATTTTTTGAACCAATCTAGCACTGGAATAAATTTCCTGAAGTGTGAGAACAATTAACCAGTGGAACCACCGGCCTCCAGAAGCGGTGAATGCTCCAACACTGGAAGTTTTTAAGAAGAGACTGGACAGCCATTTGTCTGAAATGGTATAGGGCAGTGATGATGAACCTTTTAGAGACCGAGTGCCCAAACTGAAACCCAAAACCCACTTATGTATCGCCGGGTGCTGGGTGGGCGTGGCCCATGGGGTGGGCGTGCCTGCAGTGGTAACGGCAGACTGGGTGGGATTAAAAAGTTCAATCAATCAATTCCAACTTTGCAAGATCTTCCCCCCCACCACCGCAAGACGTTGAAATTGATTGATTGATTGAACCTTTTTTTTGCACACGGCGCCGGAGGATTAAAGCGAAAAGGTTTTATAAAACCCAGCTGAAGGCCTAGGACTGGGGTGACGGCGCGCGTGCCCACAGAGAAGGCTCTGAGTGCCACCTGTGCCATAGGTTTGTCACCATGGGTATAGGGTTTCCTGCCTGAGCAAAGAGTTGGACTAAAGACCTCCAAGGTTCCTTCCAACGCTATTATTATTCTATTCTATTCTATTCTATTCTATTCTATTCTATTCTATTCTGTGTTTATTCTATTCTATTCTACTCTATTCTATTCCATTCTGTTTATTCTATTCTATTCTATTCTATTCCATTCCATTCCATTCCGTGTTTATTCTATTCTATTCTACTCTATTCTATTCCATTCTGTGTTTATTCTATTCTATTCTATTTCTATTCCATTCTGTGTTTATTCTATTCTATTCCATTCCGTGTTTATTCTATTCTATTCTATTCTATTTCTATTCTATTCCATTCCGTGTTTATTCTATTCTATTCTATTCCATTCCATGTTTATTCTATTCTATTCTATTCTATTCTATTCTGTGTTTATTCTATTCTATTCTACTCTATTCTATTCCATTCTGTGTTTATTCTATTCTATTCTATTCTATTCCATTCCATTCCGTGTTTATTCTATTCTATTCTATTTCTATTCCATTCTGTGTTTATTCTATTCTATTCCATTCCGTGTTTATTCTATTCTATTCTATTCGATTCCTATTCTATTCCATTCCGTGTTTATTCTATTCTATTCTATTCCATTCCATGTTTATTCTATTCTATTCTATTCCATTCCGTGTTTATTCGATTTCTATTCTATTCCATTCCGTGTTTATTCTATTCTATTCTACTCTATTCTATTCCATTCTGTGTTTATTCTATTCTATTCCATTCCGTGTTTATTCTATTCTATTCTATTCGATTTCTATTCTATTCCATTCCGTGTTTATTCTATTCTATTCTATTCCATTCCATGTTTATTCTATTCTATTCTACTCTATTCTATTCCATTCTGTTTATTCTATTCTATTCTATTCTATTCCATTCCATTCCGTGTTTATTCTATTCTATTTCTATTCCATTCTGTGTTTATTCTATTCTATTCCATTCCGTGTTTATTCTATTCTATTCTATTCGATTTCTATTCTATTCCATTCCGTGTTTATTCTATTCTATTCTATTCCATTCCATGTTTATTCTATTCTATTCTATTCCATTCCGTGTTTATTCTATTCTATTCTATTCGATTTCTATTCTATTCCATTCCATGTTTATTCTATTCTATTCTATTCCATTCCATGTTTATTCTATTTTATTTTATTTTATTTTATTCCATTCCATTCCGTGTTTATTCTATTCTATTCTATTCTATTCTATTCTATTCTATTCTATTCTATTCTATTCTATTCTATTCTATTCCCCTTTTAACTCGGGGTTGCAACTTGCTTGCAAGGGGCGCCTTTCACCGAACGACCCAACATACAGATAGTCCTTGACTTACAAGGGTTTATTTAGTGACTGTTCAAAGTTACAACACCGGTCTTTCAGTCTTCCCTGCTTTTGACTTCACAAGAGCACTGTGAGGTAGTCCTAAGGGAAGTGGTATGGCTGCAGACACAGAAAAGACCCAGCCGCAGCCTTTCCAGGACCTGCGGCTCAGCTCAGTTGCTTTTTAAGAAGAGATTGGACAATTTCATTTGAGACAACCGTGACCTAGGTCGGGGGTAGGCAACCTTGGCTCTTTTATGACTCGTGGACTTCAACTCCCAGAATTCCTGAGCCAGCATGGCTCAGCTTGGAAACCTCTCCCTGTCCCCTCAGCATGGCTGGCTCAGGAATTCTGGGAGTTGAAGTCCCACGAGTCATCAAAGAGCCAAGGTGGCGTACCCCTGGTCTAGGGTTTCCTGCCTGAGCAGGGGGTTGGACTAGATGACCTTCAAGATCCCTTCCAACTCTTATTATTCTATTCTATTCTAATTCTGTTCTCTATTCTATTCTATTCTATTCTCAATAAAGATTCTATTCTATTCTCAATAAAGATTCTATTCTATTCTATTCTCAATATTCTATTCTATTCTATTCTCAATAAAGATTCTATTCTATTCTATTCTCAATAAAGATTCTATTCTCAATAAAGATTCTATTCTATATAAAGAATCCTGTTCTATTCTGTTCTGTTCTGTTCCTATTCCTATTCTATTCTCTATATTCTATTCTATTCCCCTCTTTAACTCGGGGTTGCAACTTGCTTGCAAGGGGTGCCTTTCACCAAACGACCCAACCTACAGATAGTCCTCGACTTACAACCGTTCATTTAGTGAATGACTACATGACCTCCAAGGTCCCTTCCATCGTCATCATCACTATAAAACCTTTCACAGCACCCACTCCCTTTAAGAACACCACACGGCCAACGCAACCTTATCCGAGACCTACCACGGCTTTTTCAAAAGGAATGTCTGCTTATTAAGGGTTTGCAGAGGCAGAAAAAAGGACTGTAAAGGCATCCTTAACAAGCCACAAGGATGTCACAAAGACCTTGGCGCAGCCCACTGGTTTCACTGGCCTCCATGGGGTGGAGAGATTTATCCCCAGCTAACCCTCCCCACTGGGCTGAGTAGGAGTTCGCTTACTCTCTCGCCCAAGGAACGCCCTTGTCACCCACGGCTGGTTGCCGAGAACTCAAAGAACCGGATCTTTGTCCTGAACGAACGTGAAATGAGATGATGAAGGACTGCAAGGTGAAAAGAGAGAAAGCTTTGCTGGAGGTAGCCCTGGAGTCACGACGTCAAGGACTGGTCGTAACTGCTACTCATTCGGCGCCTTCATAACTCTGACTGGTCGCTGAATGAGCGGTCGTCAATTGGGGACTGACTGTATCGAGATGCGGTGGGTGATGCATCACTGGAGGCTTTCAAGACAAACTGGACAACCACTTATTTGAAATGGTGAGGGCAGGGGGTCTTCAAACTTGGCCCTTTTATGGCCTGTGGACTTCAACTCCCAGAATTCCCCAGCCAGACACCTGGTCTCCTGCTAGAGCAAGGGGCTGGACTAGAAGATCTCCAAGGTCCCTTCCACCTGTGTTAACCTTTTCTTCCTCCCTCTGGATAGCCATTTGTCTGAAATGGTACAGACTAGACCAGTGATGGCGAATCTTTTGGAGACCGAGTGCCCAACTTCAACCCAAAACCCACTTATGTATCGCCGGGTGCTGGGTGGGCGTGGCCTGCCAGGTGGGCGTGGCTGCAGTGGTCATGGCAGATGGGTGGGCGTGGCCAAGGTAGGCATGGCCAGCTCAATGTTGCTCCTGGGGAGGGACGCCTGTGGGGGCCGAGCAGGGTTGGGGGAGATCCAGGGGTCTCGGACGGGTGGGGCGGTGGGCAGGAGGCTGGTTCTGCGGTGTGAGGCGAGGCAGGGCAGGGGTGCCATGTTGCAGGGCAAGGCGAGGCAGGGGCCGGGGTGGCAGCTGCCTGACACCATCGGCCCCCGCATACCATCGGCTGCCCCAGCAAGCGCACGGGTGCTGGGATGCATCCGGCCATGTGGGACCTCGGGAAGTTAGCGGGCGGCTGGTTGAAGAGGACAGTTGCCATCTCCGGGGCATGGCACATGTGCCCACAGAGAGGGCTCCGAGTGCCGCCTCTGGCACGCGTGCTATGGGTTTGTCACCACTGGACTAGTCTCCTGCTAAAGCAGGGGGTTGGACTAGCCCAGGGGTAGGCAACCCAAAACACTCAAAGAGCCACTTGGACCCGTTTCCCACCGAAAACAAAACACCGGGAGCCGCAAAACCCTTTTGATATCTAAAATGAAGATAACACTGCATATATCCTTTTTTACCTTTATTATAGGTGTGTGTGTGTGTGTGTGTGTGTGTGTGTACCTGTGTATGTATATGTATATATATATATACATATATACATACATACATACATACACACACACACATATACACACAAACACACATAAAAAGGATATATGCAGTGTTATCTTCATTTTAGATGTCAAAAGGGTCTCTCTCTCTGTCTCTCTCTCTCCCTTCCTCTCTATCTGCCCTTGGTCTGCCAGTCCTCTTCCCCCACTCTCTTTATTTCTCTCTCTTTCCCTCCCTCTCTCTTTCTCTCCCCTCCCCTCCCTCTCTCCTATCTGATGCTCACCTGGCAAGCTGGCTTCAAGCTGTTCTCCAGCAAGTTCAGGGGTAGGCAACCCTGGCTCTTTTATGACTCATGGACTTCAACTCCCAGAATTCCTGAGCCAGCATAGCTGGGCTAGCTAGCTCTCTCCTGCCCTTCCTGCTTCCTGCAGAGACACAGCAAAGGGAGGAGCTCCGCCCAATAAGCTTTTCAGCTCCTCGGAGAACACTGTGAGTGCACTCTCTTTTACACACACACACACACACACACACACACACAGAGAGAGAGAGAGAGAGAGAGAGAGAGAGAGAGAGAGAGAGAGAGAGAGAGAGAGAGAGAGAGAGAGAGAGAGAGAGAGAGAAGCAGGGAAGCGCAATTGCCTCTCTCTGTCTCTCTCTCTCTCAAATGGCAGAGGAGGCTGGGAGCCACAGGGGAAGGCTCAAAGAGCCGCAGGTTGCCGACCTGTGGACTAGAAGTTCTCCAAAGTCCCTTCCAACTGTTTTCCTTCTTTCCTCCCTCCCTCTGGACAGCAGCCATTTGTCTGAAATGGTATAAGGTCTCCTGCTAAAGCTGGTGGTTGGACTACCGTAGAACAGGGCTTTTCAACCAGTGGGACGGGTACCACCTGTGGTACATTGGCATCTGGCAATTGGTACGTCGCCATCCTAGAAAAGTGGTAGCAGGTGAGGTGAATGAGCTGAACCAGTGACAGCACCGCACAAGCCTGAGCGAGAGACGGCTGGAGCTGCAGGGATGTCAGGGCTCAGCGGAAGCGCCAGGATCAGCGCCAGGCTCCAGCTGGAGCTCGGCGCTGATCCTGGCGCTTCGGCTGAGCCCAGAAGAAGCACTGATCAGCTGGAATGTTGCAGCATCCCCAGGGTCTTGTAATTTACATTCAGATGCTTGGCAACTAATTAATATTTATGACGATCACAGTGTCCCAGGTCATGTGAAGTGACCAAAACCTGCTGCAACCACCCAGCAGACGGGGGGAATAAAAACCAAACACCCTCCACCCCACCCCCGCTGCCAATCCTCAACAGAAATGCTCACAACAATGAAAACCTCGGACAGCACGAGGAGCGCCGCCGGGTGGGCAGGCGTCTTGCTCGGCTGTGCCTTGGGGGGCACTTTTTTCAGGGCCATTGTAACTTCTAAGAGTCACTAAGTGAACTGTTGTAAGTTGAGGACTGCCTGTACTTTATCACTTTTTCATTTATTTTCTTTTGGGTCATCAGGTTTTTGACTCCTTGCTAGGCGACTGGTGGTCCTCGGATGTTGCCATATCCTAAAAGTGGTACAAGGGGTGAAAAGGTTGAAAAGCCCTGGACTAGAAGACCTCCAAGGTTCCATTCTATTCTATTCTATTCTATTCTATTCTATTCTATTCTATTCTATTCTATTCTATACTATTCTATTTCATTATTCTGTTCTATTCTATTCTACTCCACTCTAATTAGACGAGTGGCTTGATGCACGAAAAGAATTCTTTTAATTGTACAGATTTATAGTCAGTGAAGGAATAGTTTTATTTCAAATTATTATTATTATTATTATTATTATTATTATTATTATTGATCATCGAAGTCAGCCAGATGTTCAGACTGGATTTGGCATTTTTGTCTACCCAGCGAGTCCTTCCCAAGGACCTGGGATAGGCAGATGTGGATGTTTGATGTTATTACAGATATCGTCGCAAGATGGAAGCAGTTCCTAGTAAGGCCGCCTTTTGCAATTGACTAATGGTGAATTTGTCAATGCCGATGATGGTGTTCAAGTGGTGCTCCAGTTGTTTTGGGATTGCACCCAAGGCGCCTATGACTATTGGCGCTACCCTTGCTTGCTTTTGCCACAGTCTTTCTATTTCTATTTGTAGGTCTTTGTATTTATTATTATTATTATTATTATTATTATTATTATTATTATTTCAAATTTTATTTCAAATGTAAACGGCCTCCTCCGCAAACGTGGCGCCTGATTCCAAAGAGGCATAATAACCCCAAGACTAGTCCGATTCACGAATCCTCCAATGACGGTTCCTAAACTAAGTGCGTATCATTCAATAAATCACAATAAAGCAAAAAACAGCTTAGGGCAGCACGTGAATCACACAACACAGAGATCAAGGATGAAGAGGTAACGCGTAAATATAACGTAAAGAAAAGAACCGGCATTCGTGCCGGGATGAACAGCATCCTCCCAAGTTGACCAAGTGAGGTTTGGCTATTTACGCTTAGAAATTGGGATTTTTTTGAGGCACACAAGAAATTGGCTTTCTGCAGGAGGTGTCAATTTGTGGCAGCTCATCTTGGTTTACAAGTCCCTGGGAAAGAAACCCGAGCGGATCATCTGAGACCAGGTTTACAAAGTGCCCTGCAGGGATTCACTCAAGATAGGAAGAGGCGAGATTAACCAAGAGGACCCCAAAACCTCTTTGGAGACAGCGTAGTCCCCCCCTTCTCCGCTCGCTCATCCCCAAAACGGTCTGCATTACTTTGCAGCTAATCCCTTCATTGACAACCAGAATGGAGCACAACATTGTCTGTTGCTAAATGAGACAGTTGAGGTTTGCCCCCTTTTAAGACCCAGCTGAGGAATTCTGGGAGTTGAAGTCCACAAGTCATAAAAGGGCCAAGTTTGAAGACCCCTGTTTTATACAATACAATACAATACAGCAATTGAGAAGAAGAGGGAGGAAAAAAAATCCAAAATATGCTCCCAGGAATTAAACAGAAGAAGGAACTCCAGAATCAGCAGAAGATCCTAACGTTCTTAATCAACTAAAATTATTGCACTGACAAATTTCTTGGTTGACCGTTTCAGATACTAAAAAGAAACTTAAATACACAACACAACATATTTTTTGAACATGCAAATAAACCAGGGAGTTATTGGGCATAAGAAAGACAGACAGAAAAGGAGATGATGACCAAGCTTCAAGAAGGGACTAAGACTTATACGGATAACAAAAACACTCAAAGGCTTTTTTTAAAAATTATTATACCAATTTACATAATGAACAGGAAAGAACATCTCCCAGTCCACAATTAACCAAATCATTTCTAATCGTAAACAGGGAGTCCCTGATTTACGACATTTGCGATCAGATTTTCAGCTGCCAGAACAAGGCGGTTTTTAAACGTGTCAAACCCAAGTGTAAGACTTTTAAAAAAAACAAAAAAAAACCATGGTTAAGCAAATCACTGCCGTTAATTGAATCATTTGGTCGTTAAGTGGATCTGGCTCTCCCCGTTGATTTGTGCTTGTCGAAAGCCAGATGGGAAAGTTACAATGGAGATCACGATTTCAGAACGTGAGGTAAAATGCATGCCGGTCGCCAACAGCGCCTAATTCTTTATCACGTGATCATGGGGAAATGCTGTGACAGTCTTTAAAGCGCGAACCATCATCATAAGTCACTTTTTTGAGGGATGTTGTAATTTCGGTCCCTAAAACTAAAGGTTATAACTCAAGGACTATCTGTAACTGATTAAAAAAAAAACAATTTTGCATTTTCCAGAAGATGCGGGATGGCGAGATTATGGCGATTATGAAGAAATAATTCGATTAAGAAGAAATAATTAAAAAAATACTAGAATGCGCAGAGATGGAGAAATTTGATTATGAGATTGAAAGAAAAAGAAGGGAGGGGGAGTTTTTGACCCCCTCAGAGAAGGTCCGCAACTTGGGTGTCCTCCTTGATCCACAGCTAAATCTGGAACATCATCTTTCGGCTGTGGCGAGGAGGACATTTGCCCAGGTTCACCTGGTGCACCAGCTGCGGCCCTATTTGGACCGGGAGTCTCTTCTCACAGTCACTCATGCCCTTATCACCTCAAGGCTCGACTACTGCAATGCTCTCTACATGGGGCTACCTTTGAAAAACGTTCGGAGACTTCAGGTAATGCAGAATGCAGCCGCGCGAGCAGTGTTGGGCCTGCCTAGAAATGCCCACATTTCAACATCACTCCACGAGCTGCATTGGCTGCCAATTGGTCTCCGAACCCAATTCAAAGTGTTGGTTATGACCTATAAAGCCCTACATGGCATCGGACCAGGTTACTTACGGGACCGTCTGCTGCCCCATGAAACCCAGCGGCCGGTTAGGGCCCACAGAGTCGGCCTTCTCCAGGTCCCGTCAGCCAGACAGTGTCGCCTGGCGGGGCCTAGGGGAAGAGCCTTCTCTGTTGCGGCCCCGGCCCTCTGGAATCAACTCCGCCGGAGATCCGTATTGCCCCCACCCTCTCTGCCTTTCGCGAATTATTGAAGACACATCTTTGCCGACAGGCCTGGGGCAGTTAACACCTTGCCCCCAGCCAGTGTATGTTTATTTTGCATGTCTGTCTTTGGATGATTGGTTTTTAATTAAGGGGTTTTACGACGTATTTTAACGCCAGATTTCTTCATGTGAGTATCCATGTTGTAAGCCGCCCTGAGTTCTTGGAATAGGGCGACATAGAAATCTAAATAAATAAATAAATAAATATGTATTAGCATATTTAAACTCAGACAGCACGTTGGTTGAAAAATTATTATTGTTATGTATGGAAAAAAACTAATAAAATTATATACATACATTAAAAAAATGGTTATGCATTTCTCCAGAAGATGCGGGATGGCGAGATTAGGGCGATTATGAAGAAATAATTAAAAAAAATACTAGAATGCGCAGAGATGGACAAATTGACTATGAGATTGAAAGAAAAAGAAGAAACACAACATTATCAAACTTGGGACTTATTTTACCGACGGTTAGAGGAAAAAATAAAGAATTAGGAATTAAATATGTATTAGCATATTTAAACTCAAGACAGCACGTTGGTTGAAAAATTATTATTGTATATATGGAAAAAACTAATAAAAGGGGCGTTGTCTTACCTGAACGCCGTTTCTCAGCACGGAGATGGATAATCCACTAATGGGTTACATTAGTTATACACACACACACACATACCGGTATAAATGGTTATGCATTTCTCCAGAAGATGCAGGATGGCAAGATTACGGCGCTGTCCATCAACCCAAAATTTAAGAGGCCCTTGAAGAGATGTAACATTATCTCGAGGACTTAAAAGCCAAAACCAAAGTCATCTCTGGGGTGAATTAATTTCCTGGGAATAAGAAAATTGGCAGTGGGGCTTCTCTGGCCCTTTCACACAAGAGTCCAAAAATATCACTCCCAGCTGCAATGTGGGTTTTTTTCTCTCTCCCTCATTTAATAAAAAGGAACCAAGTTTCTCAAACTGGAGGAGGAGGACAGGACAACTCCCAACGAAAGAGGTCAGCGGAGTTGACGATCTGGTCTCTTCTGAACCGGCGGGCGGTTTCGTTTGCTTATTTGGGAAGCCCAAAATACATCTCGACAAGGAACGGAATCAAGCAAAATGGGAACAGGCACATACATTAGCCCCAAATAGCACCACCTTGGCGATCGATTCTCAAAAGATGCATTATGCAGGCAGACAAAGAGTTTTGCAGGCCACTTGTTTGTTTTTATATATTTATATATTTATATGTTATTTATCGAAACGTCACCAAGACACTTCCAATTTTACGTGGGAGAAAACCCGAATACCAAAGACCTATATACAAACACCCGCGAAAACCTCAAAAAACATATATGTGTGTGTGTGTGTGTGTGTGTGTGTGTGTTTAAAATTGTTAACAAAGAAATAAGGGATTTCTGAGATAGCTATTTCGAGTTATTTAACTCTCTTCAGTCAGAACTCACCCTTTCCGGGATTCGAACCTGGGCAGTCTGCATGCTAGGCAGAAGCTTTAGCCTCAAACCACAGGCTCTCTCCCGCCTGTGTGTGTGTCTCTTTTCCAAAAGAGACTAGACAGCCATTTGTCCGGGATGGTGTAGCGCAGCGGTTCTCAACCTATGGGTCGCAACCCCATTTGGGGTCGAACGACCATTTCACGGGGGTCGCCAAACAACTCAGTCCGCCATTTTTTTTCCATTTTTTTTGGCCGGCGCAGGGGACAGCACCGCGCATGCGCGATGCGGGCCGTCGTGCGCGTGTCGCGCATGCGCGATGCGGGCCGTCGTGCGCATGTACGATGCGGGCTGTCGTGCCGCGAATGCGCGATGCGGGCCGTCGCGTGCGCGTCGCGCATGCCCAATGCAGACCGTCGCGTCGTGCATGCGTGGTTCGGGCCGTTGTGCGCGTGTTGCGCACGCGCGGTTCGGGCCATCACGCCGCGCATGGCACATGAGTGGTTCAGGTTGTCGCGCCGCACATGCGCGGCGCAGGGCGGGGTCTCAGCCTGAAAAAGGTTGAGAACCGCTGGTGTAGTGTCTCCTGCTCAAGCAGGGCGTTGAAACAGAAGACTTCCAAACGTCCCTTCCAACTCTTGTAATTCTATATTTCAATGGTATTTACTACATTTGTGGAAGTCAGCGGCACTTCCACTAAACAGCACCACGTCCTGGTTATTTGTGCTAAAACCGAACCAGTTGTGAGGTCCTTCCAAGACAAAATGAACACTCCAGAACCTTTTGGGCACCAAGGACCAGTCCCGTGGAGAGAGGTTTTTCCACGGACCGGAGAGTGCATGCTTTTGTGTGCTGCCTGCATCCCACGGATGGGGCTTTGCTTGTTTGTGTGGACTGGTTATTGGCATGCTGCCGCCTGGTACCAGCCCACACACCTGGGGTTGGAGACTCAGCTGTAGAAAGAGTGCAGAAAAGAGCAAAAAAGATGATTAGGGGACTAAAACATATAAGGAACGGTTGCTGGAATTGGGTATGTCTAGTTTAATGAAGAGGACGAGGGGGGACATGATAGCAGCGTTCCAATATCTCAGGGGCTGCCCCAAAGAAGAGGGAGTCAAGCTATTTTCCAAGGCGCCTGAAGGCAGGACAAGAAGCAATGGATGGAAACTAATCAAGGAGAGAAGCAACCTGGAAGTAAGGAGAAACTTCCTGACAGTGAGAACAATTAACCAGTGGAACAACCTGCCTCTAGAAGCTGTGAATGCTCCAACATTGGAAGTTTTTAAGAAGAGACTGGACAGCCATTTGTCTGAAATTGTATTATAGAGCTTCCTGCCTAAGCAGAGGGTTGGACTAGATGACCTCCAAGGTCCCTTCCGACTGTTATTCTGTTCTGGATCAAGAGGGAGCAGACAGGCATCTGTGCAAACTTTCAAAGAGTAAGAGGGAAGATGTATGTTTGGCATGCCACCATCTTGCATAAATCTCCTGCCCACATGTTTGGGGGTTAAGAGGTGGTGTCTAGAGGTCACCTTCTGAAGATCTTCAGATTCCCAGGGCCATTGCCAGTTCATCTCCCGTCTCACAAAAAGAAGCTTTGTTCTTCTGTTTTTCTCCCTCCCTCGGAGGCCTGCACCAGCAATCTCAGTCTGAATTTTGCAAGTAATTCGTAAGGTTTTTCTCCCCTTCTCTTACCACGAGGAACAAACTCAAATCTACTTTTTGGACTGAGCGTTCAAAGGCACAAAAGGAACAGGCTGGTTTTTTTTTAAGACAGGAGAACCCAGGACATCGTTAATTGGGCCCAGAGGTCATTTTTTACCCATTTTCTACCACTGCTACAGATTCCACCACGACAAAGTTGGCAGCGATGCTTTTGAAATTTGCATTTTCTTGGCCCTGCTAGGAAGATTCAGCAGCTCTGTTTAATGGGGGGGGGAGACCTACTTACAGCTTGAAAACGCTCCTTACGTGAGAGAAAAGACCTTGGTTAATAAAAACCTTTGAAATGGATTCAAGACTCACTTCCCTTTTTTTGCAGTAAAATAGGAAACTGGTCTGCACTATGGGATAGACCAAAGGACATCCACGTGAAACATGAAATTTAGAGGATGCGTGCATGCATTCATTCTTCCCAGAGCTGGAAGGGACCTTGGTGGTCTTCTAGACCAGGGGGTCTTCAAACTTGGCTCTTTTATGACTGGTGGACTTCAACTCCCAGAATTCCTGAGCCAGCCACGCTGAGGGGAAAGGGAGAGGTTTCCAAGCTGAGCCATGCTGGCTAAGGAATTCTGGGAGTTGAAGTCCACCAGTCATAAAGCGGCCTAGGCCTAGGCCTAGGCCAGGGGTAGGCAACCTTGGCTCTTTTATGACTCGTGGACTTCAACTCCCAGAATTCCTGAGCCAGCCATGCTGAGGGGAAAGGGAGAGGTTTCCAAGTTGAGCCGTGCTGGCTGAGGAATTCTGGGAGTTGAAGTCCACCAGTCATAAATCAGCCTAGGCCTAGGCCAGAGGTAGGCAACCTTGGCTCTTTTATGACTCGTGGACTTCAACTCCCAGAATTCCTGAGCCAGCCATGCTGAGGGGAAAGGGAGAGGTTTCCAAGCTGAGCCAGGCTGGCTCAGGAATTCTGGGAGTTGAAGTCCACCAGTCATAAAGCGGCCTAGGCCTAGGCCAGGGGTAGGCAACATTGGCTCTTTTATGACTCGTGGACTTCAACTCCCAGAATTCCTGAGCCAGCCATGCTGAGGGGAAAGGGAGAGGTTTCCAAGTTGAGCCGTGCTGGCTGAGGAATTCTGGGAGTTAAAAGTCCACAAGTCACAAAAGGGCCAAGTTTGAAGACCAACCCCCCCACTTGAACAGGAGACCCTATAACATTTGCCTCATTTTTTTTTGCCAGCGTCGTTAACAGAATCACAGCAGCCATTAAGTTTAGTAACCTGATCGTTAAAGTGAATCTGGCTTCCCCACTGACTTTGCTTGTCAGATGGTCACCAAAAGGGGATCCCATGAACCCCAGGACGCAGCGACCATCATAAATATGAATCAACTGCCAAATGTCTGAATTTTGATCACGTGACCCTGGGGATACTGCAATGGTCGTCAGTGGGGAAAATGGTCTTAAGTCACTTTTGGTTTTTTTTAAAGTGGTGCTGTAACTTTCAATGGTCACTAAATGAACTGTTGTTAAGTCGAGGATGACCTGGCAGCCCCATGAATAGCAAACTTTGTGTTGATTTTGCAAAGAGCGTCCAAGCTTAGCTGGCATCGTCTAATTCAGGGGTAGGCAACCTCGGCTCTTTTATGACTGGTGGACTTCAACTCCCAGAATTCCTGAGCCAACATGGCTCAGCTTGGAAACCTCTCCCTTTCCCCTCAGCATGGCTGGCTCAGGAATTCTGGGAGTTGAAGTCCACAAGTCATAAAAGAGCCAAGGTGGCCTACCCCTGATCTAGGTTTGTCTGTCTATCTATCTATCTATCTGTCTGTCTATCTGTCTGTCTACCTGTCTGTCTGTCTATCTGTCTGTCTATCTATCTATCTATCTATCTATCTATCTATCTATCTATCTATCTATCTACCTGTCTGTCTGTCTGTCTATCATCTAGGTCAGGGGTAGGCAACCTTGGCCCTTTTATGACTCATGGACTTCAACTCCCAGAATTCCTGAGCAAGCATAACTCTGCTTGGAAACCTCTCCCTTTCTCCTCAGCATGGCTGGCTCAGGAATTCTGGGAGTTGAAGTCCACGAGTCATAAAAGAGTCAAGGTTGCCTACCCCTGATCTAGGTCTGTCTATCTATCTATCTGTCTGTCTGTCATCTAGGTCAGGGGTAGGACACCGTGGCCCTTTTATGACTTGTGGACTTCAGCTCCCAGAATTCCTGAGCAGGCATGGCTCAGCTTGGAAACCTCTCCCTTTCCCCTCAGAGTGGCTGGCTCAGGAATTCTGGGAGTTGAAGTCCACCAGTCATAAAAGAGCCAAGGTTGCCTACCCCGATCTAGGTCGGTCGGTCGGTCTGTCTTGTCTGTCTGTCTATCATCTAGGTCAGGGGTAGGACACCATGGCCCTTTTATGACTTGTGGACTTCAACTCCCAGAATTCCTGAGCCAGCCATGCTTAGGGGAAAGGGAGAGACTTCCAAGCTGAGCCATGCTGGCTCAGGAATTCTGGGAGTTGAAGTCCACAAGTCATAAAGCGGCCTAGGCCTAGACCAGAGGTAGGCAACCTTGGCCCTTTTATGACTCGTGGACTTCAACTCCCAGAATTCCTGAGCCAGCAGGAGTGGCTGGCTCAGGAATTCTGGGAGTTGAAGTCCACGAGTCATGAAAGAGCCAAGGTTGCCTACCCCTGGTCTAATTGAACTGTGCAACGCTCAACTTCTCAGTCTGCTTCAGATGGCGAATGCCAACGCTGTCACAAAAACAGCTGCTTGAACACACTGCAAACAGATGTTTTGTTGGTGGAGCCAGCACACCTTTCCACACCCAACTAGCTTTGGCGCCTCAAGCTGTTATCGGCAGCTTATTTCCCTCCGGCGCTCCCGGTTGGCTGAGGAATTCTGGGCGTTGAAGTCCACAAGTCTTAAATGTTGCCAAGTTTGAAGACCCCTGGGTTACAGCATCTCCATGGTCACGGGATCAAGATTTAGCTTGGCAACTGACAAATTTGACAATATTGGCGACAGTTGCAGAGTCCTCGGATCATGGGATCCCATTTTGCAATCTTCCGACAAGCCAAGTCAAGCCAGATTCCCTTAACAACCATGTTACTACTTTAACACCTGCAGTGATTCGCTTAAAAACTGTGGCGAGAAAGGAGGCGGTAGTTTGGTCTTACCAAGGCCTTATAAAGAGATATTAGCACTTCGCCTGATCGTGATTCTATCCCTTTGTTGATGCAGCCTAGCACTGTGTTGGCTTTTTTGGCGGTTGCCGCACACGGCTGGCTCACGTTTCAGTGACTGTCCACTAGGACTCCGAGATCCCTCTGGCAGTTACTACTATTTAGCCCGGTTTCACCTAATCTGTACATTTGTTTTTTCTTGCCTAAGTAAAAGACCTTATTTTTCGGCACGTTGAATTTTGTTTTGTTGGACAGAAGAATAGAACAGGAGAGGAGCTGGAAGGGACCTTGGAGGTCATCTAGTCCAGACCCCTGCTCCAGCAGGAGAACCTATACCATCTCAGACAAGTGACTGTCCAGTCTCTTCTTGAAAACTTCCAGTGATGGAGTGCCCATGATTTCTGAAAGCAACTTCTGTTCCACTGGTTAATTGTCCGCACTGTCAGGAAGTTTCTCCTTAGTTCCAGGTTGCTTCTCTAACAAAGTGTCCTTTTGTTAGATCCCGATAGGACAGCTCAGGGTCCGATGTGTGTCATTTGAGAAGCTTATTCAGTATTGTTATCTGTCTGCAGGACGATGTCCTGAAAAACATGTGGGATGGTGGACCCCGAGGGAGATTTTCCTTAATGCTCAGCATTCTTCTGCATGGAAGCATAGATTCAACCCCAGAGATAACCTCAGTGAAACGCGACCAGCATTGCAGATATGGGCACCCACTGGGCAATTCCCACATTAAATGGAATCTGAGATGGGGGAAGAGGTGATCTGTAAGATATCTAACCTAAGGGCAAATATCTGGAGATCTTCAGCAAGGACACCATGTCACCGAGGTCGTCATGCTCCAGGGTTGAATTGCTTTCACCATCCGCACATTTCTTCTGACACTCCATAAAGACTTTATCCTCCTTTTTAATTAAGCCTATTGAATACATTTCTGTGGCATTCATATCTTCTTATGTGAGAAGACAACGAAGGTGTTCAGTGTCCCAAAGATGGTTTTTCTTGAGGCAAGTGGACTTTCTTGTTTTTCTTTGAGGATGTTTTGGTTCTCATCCAAGAAGCTTCTTCACTTCTGACTGGATGGTGGGGAATGGAAGGATTTATACTCCTTGCAGACAGCTGGTCATTTGCATCCTTTTGGAGAGTCGTTGAGGCCACTTGGAGATTTATCTGCGTCCTCAGAGTCACCTGAGTGGTGCAAATGGGAGTGGAGCCTTTTTGGAACTGTTGAAAGGACTGTGTTATAGACACAGTTGTTTGTAGTTCCCCCTTCCTCCTCTCTCAACAGAGGGGGAGGGATACGACATCATCTATCTCAGGGGTCTTCAAACTTGGCCCATTTGTGACTTGTGGACTTCAACTCCCAGAATTCCTCAGCCAGCGTGCCTGGCTGAGGAATTCTGGGAGTTCAAGTCCACAAGTCACAAAAGGGCCAAGTTTGAACACCCCATGGGGAAAATGCTCCGATACATCGCGCGACACCACATGACGTCACGAGTTTGACTTTTGTGACTTGTGGACTTCACCTCCACATCCATTTGCACCACTCAGGTGACCCTGAGGACACACATAAACTTCCAAATGGCCTCAACGACTCTGTAAAAGCATGCAAATGACAAGCTGTCCGCAAGGAGCATAAATCCTTCCATTTCCCCACCATCCAGTCAGAACTGAGGAAGCTTCTTGGATGAGAAGCGAAACGTCTTCGAAGAAAAACAAGAAAGTCCAGTTGCCTCCTGTAAAAGCACCTTTGATTTGATTTGATTTTATTAGACTTATATGCCGCCCTTCTCCCAAGACTCAGGGCGGCTCACAACAAAAATACAAGTATAACACAAAACCAATTAAAACTGCCAATTCACAATGTAAAAACCAGGCAATCAATTTCACTCATCCAATATACAGTCACAATCAAAGGCCCAGGGGCAGAGCGCAGCTCACACGCCCCAAACCTGTCTGCATAAATGTGTTTTCAAGAGTTTCCAGAAAGCTAGGAGGGAGGGAGCAGTACGGACCTCCGAGGGAAGCTGGTTCCAGAGGGCTGGGGCAGCAACGGAGAAGGCCCTAGCCCTGGGCCCCGCCAGACGACATTGTCTAACAGACGGGACCTGTAGGAGGCCAACCCTATGTGCCCTAACCGGTCGCTGGGATTCATGAGAATTGGGACAGCCATGACCTGGATGACTGAGAATCCCCACAGACAAGGTGTTTAGTGTTATCATCGACTTTTCCAGGAGAAAATCTTTCTATGTGACTTTTAAGTGTTGACACCAATTTAATGGTAGTGATAATCAATTGCTCAATAATTTTTTCTCTTCAAGGGTAATTGCTCTCTTTCTGGCAGTTGTCTGATGGTTTTTACACTCCCACTGTTCTCCTAGATGCCAATCAAACCTGGTTACATTATTCCTCAAACATGGGCCCTCCCAGATAGATTCACCTTACAATTTCCAACTGATTCACTGGCTGAGACATCTCAAAAAGAACCAAAATAGAGAAACTGGCCTCACGTTTATCTTAAATCAGGAGTAGGCAACCTTGGCTCTTTTATGACTCTCGTGGACTTCAACTCCCAGAATTCCCGAGTCAGCATGGCTCAGCTTGGAAACCTCTCCCTTTCCCCTCAGCATGACTGGCTCAGGAATTCTGGGAGTTGAAGTCCACGAGTCATAAAAGAGCCAAGGTGGCCTACCCGTTCTAGTCCAACCCCCTACTCAAACAGGAGACCCTATATCAGGGGTGGGCAACCTTGGCTCTTTTATGACTCGTGGACTTCAACTCCCAGAATTCCTGAGCCAGCCACACTGAGGGGAAAGGGAGAGGTTTCCAAGCTGAGCCATGCTGGCTCAGGAATTCTGGGAGTTGAAGTCCACGAGTCATAAAAGAGCCAAGGTGGCCTACCCGTTCTAGTCCAACCCCCTACTCAAACAGGAGACCCTATATCAGGGGTGGACAACCTTGGCTCTTTTATGACTCGTGGACTTCAACTCCCAGAATTCCTGAGCCAGCCACACTGAGGGGAAAGGGAGAGGTTTCCAAGCTGAGCCATGCTGGCTCAGGAATTCTGGGAGTTGAAGTCCACGAGTCATAAAAGAGCCAAGGTGGCCTACCCCTGCCTTAGATGTTGGTTGCTGCTGAAAACTGGACACACTACTTCAAACCAGTCTTTCCAACCTGGAGACCAATCTCTCTTTTAAAAAGTGATGCAAAAAATTGCAGGAACTGTGCATGCACCCAAATTTTGCAGACATTGCACTGTGTTAAATCGTGGTTTAATAAAACAAGTCACAACTGCCTGGGCTCACCAATCAGAATCATTATACTAGCCACAATTCAATCCATCACCTAAGCTGAAACAGGACACATCGTGACTTAGCATGCAAGTAGTCCTTGACTTACAACCATTCATTTAGTGTAGTGTTTCTCAACCTTGACCATTTTAAGGCATGTGGACTTCAACTCCCAGAATTCCACAGCCAGCGATGCTGGCTGTGGAATTCTGGGAGTTGAAGTCCACATGCCTTAAAATGGTCAAGGTTGAGAAACACTGATTTAGTGATTGTTCAAAGTTACTGCAGCACTGAAAAAAAAAATGACTTAGGACCGGTTCTCGCACTTACGATCGTTGTGACCCACAGTCCATGTGGTGAGAATCCGGACATTAGGCAACATGGATGCATTTCTGATGGCTGCAGCGTCCAATGATCATCATAGGTGACCTTCAAAGCTGGCACTGGCAAGCAAAATAAATGGATGGCCAGATTCACTTAACAACTGTGTTACCAACTTATGAACTGCAGTGATTCACATAACTACGGTATGGCAAAAAAAAAGCTGTAAAAGGGGGCAAAACTGGACAAATGTCTCACTTAGCAAGAAGTTTTGGTCTCTGTCAAGGATTGCCTAGATGGCTTAACAGATAGATCAGGGGTTCTCAACCTTTGCAACTTTAAGACTTGTGGACTTCAACTCCCAGAATTCCTCAGCCAGCTTTGCTGGCTGAGGAATTCTGGGAGTTGAAGTCCACAAGTCTTAAAGTTGCAAAGGTTGAGAACCCGAGATAGATGGATAGATGGATGGGTGGATGGATAGAGACAAAATGGATGGATGGATATGGAGAGATGGATAGAGACAGAATGGATGGATGGATATGGAGAGATGGATAGAGAGATGTAGATAGATAGATAGATATGGAGAGATGATCGAGACAAGATGGATGGATATGGATAGAGATGTGGAGGATGGATGGATATGGAGAGATGGATACAGACAAAATGGATGGATGGATATGGAGAGATGGATAGAGATGTAAATAGATATGGAGAGATGATAGAGACAAGATGGATGGATATGGATAGAGATGTGGAGGATGGATGGATAGATATGGAGAGATGGATAGAGACAAAATGGATGGATGGATATGGAGAGATGGATAGAGAGATGTAAATAGATAGATATGGAGAGATGATAAGAGACAAGATGGATGGATATGGATAGAGATGTGAAGGATGGATGGATAGATATGGAGAGATGGATAGAGACAAAATGGATGGATGGATATGGAGAGATAGATAGAGAGATGTGGATGATGGATGGATAGGTGGATGGAATAACTTTATTGTCACTTTAGATTACACTAATCAGCATACATTAAAATGAATTTTTGTTGCATTCAGCTCTCAAAAAAATACTTTTGCATATACCTACATATCACACAGAGAATCATCAGTCTAGTTCGAATGTATACACATACATGGCAAAAAAATAAATAAGAATCTTGCGATACCAGGCGAATGGTAGAGGGAACAAAGCTGTTATAGAATCTAGTAGTCCTGCTATAAATACTTCGAAACTTCCTCAGAGGGGAGCAACAGAAACAGACTGTGAAGTGGGTGTGTGGGGTCTCTAACAACGCTCTAAGCACATGTAAGAACTTAAGCACATGTAAGAACTTAATGATGATGATGATGATAAAGTTGGAAGGGACCTTGGAGGTCATCTAGTCCAACCCCCTGCTCAGGCAAGAAATCCTATACCATTTCAAACAAATGTCTGCCCAGTCTCTTCTTAAAAACTTCCAGTGTTGGAGCATTCACCGCTTCTGGAGGCAGGTTGTTCCACTGGTTAATTGTTCTAACTGTCAGGAGGTTTCTCCTTAGTTCTAGGTTGCTTCTCTTCTTGGTGAGTTTCCATCCGTTGCTTCTTGTCCTGCCTTCAGGCGCTTTGGAGAATAGCTTGACTCCCTCTTCTTTGGGGCAGCCCCTGAGATATCGGAACACAGCTATCATGTCCCCCCTCGTCCTTCTCTTCGTTAAACTAGACATACCCAATTCCAGCAACCGTTCCTTATATGTTTTAGCCTCCAGTGCCCTTATAGGCCGTGTCCTGGATAGGGGGAAGCGAGCTTCCTATAATCTTCCCAGCTGTCCTCGACACTTTCTGTGTGAACCTGTTCTCTTGAGACTCTGCTACCCCCAAACCAGACATTGATGCAGTTTGTTAAGACGCTCTCCATCATGCCACTGTAAAAAGTGGCCAGGACAGGAGAAAGGTGTGCTCTTCTCATCTAATGCGAGAAATGCAAATGCTGGGTTTGCACACTTCACTAAATATAATGTGCGAAGAGACCAAGTCAGATTGTTAGTTATCTGCACCCCGAGGTACTTAATACTGTTGATCACCTCCACAGCTGCAGGCTTGATACGGAGTGGAGTGAAGGCTCTTTCTGAAATCAACAATGATGTATTAATCCAGCTCGCGATATCACCTTGAATTTCCCAGGCAGTCAGTTGCCATTCACAACCATTTCTGTTGTTGAACGAGACGTTTGTTAAGTCAGCTTTGCCCCATTTTACCAACCCACCCACCCCCCAGTTCAGGGGTAGGCAATCTTGGCTCTTTTATGACTCTTGGACTTCAATTCCCAGAATTCCTTAGCCAGCTTTGTTTGGCTTGGAAACCTCTCCCTTTCCCCTCAGCATGGCCAGCTCAGGAATTCTGGGAGTTGAAGTCCACGAGTCATGAAGGGGCCGTAGTTCCCCCATGCTGGCTCAAGAATTCTGGGAGTTGAAGTCCACGAGTCATGAGGGGGCCTAGTTCCCCCATGCTGGCTCAGGAATTCTGGGAGTTGAAGTCCACGAGTCATGAGGGGACCATAGTTCCCCCATGCTGGCTGAGGAATTCTGGGAGTTGAAGTCCCCGAGTCATGAAGGGGCCATAGTTCCCCCATGCTGGCTCAAGAATTCTGGGAGTTGAAGTCCACGAGTCATGAGGGGGCCTAGTTCCCCCATGCTGGCTCAGGAATTCTGGGAGTTGAAGTCCACGAGTCATGAAGGGGCCATAGTTCCCCCATGCTGGCTCAGGAATTCTGGGAGTTGAAGTCCACGAGTCATGAAGGGGCCATAGTTCCCCCATGCTGGCTCAGGAATTCTGGGAGTTGAAGTCCACGAGTCATGAAGGGGCCATAGTTCCCCCATGCTGGCTCAGGAATTCTGGGAGTTGAAGTCCACGAGTCATGAGGGGGCCATAGTTCCCCCATGCTGGCTCAGGAATTCTGGGAGTTGAAGTCCATGAGTCATGAGGGGGGCCATAGTTTCCCCCATGCTGGCTCAGGAATTCTGGGAGTTGAAGTCCATGAGTCATGAGGGGGGCCATAGTTTCCCCCATGCTGGCTCAGGAATTCTGGGAGTTGAAGTCCACGAGTCACAAAAGAGCCACGGTTGCCTACCCCTGCCCTAGTTGTTATGTGCAGTGGATAAATTGTGGATAAGACAGTTGTTAAGTAAATAATGCATCCTATAGGACAAGGTTAGGTCCACGAAGGCTTGTTTTTAATTACAACATCCACACCAAGTCAGCTGTCACAACTCCTCAAAATTGGGCCTTTCCCGGGTGCGGTTCTGGGTCACAGTCTAAATTGGTCTTTGTGTGACTCATTTCATCATCACCACAACCGGGTCGATCTCAACTCGTATCTCGGGAGGTGTGTTCCTAAATATAATTAAGAAGTGACACACTACAATTTAAATCAGCATTCGAAGTGAATTGTGGCGGGGGTGTATGTGTGTGTCAACGTTCCCACTGATAGGAATCAAGGTTTCAGCTTGGTAATTGGAGAGAGAAGCTGGATGCACAAATCAAACTTTGCAGCTGAAGCGTCTTGCGAAAAAGTACAGTGGCACAAAGAGCGGACCTACGTGTTTACTGGCAGTCCTTGACTTACAACAGCCCACGTTAGTGACCGTTCTGAAGTTACGACGACACTGAAAAAGGGACTTAGGACCGTTTTTCACACTTACGGCCATGCCAGCATCCCCGCGGTCACGTGATCAGAATTCAGACACTGGGCAATTGCAGAATCCCGGGGTCATGTGATCCCCTTTTGCGAACTTCTGACCCACAAAATCAACAGGGAAGCCAGATTGGTGTTATTATCTTAACTGCAGTGATTCACTTAACAACCTGGGGCAAGATAGATCATAAAATGGTGCAAAGCTCACCTGTCTTGGTAGCAGTGGAAACGCTTCGCTCAATTTGGGTTCATAAGCCGAGGACTCCCTATACAGCCTTCTTCCAAAGACATCCCGAACTATTCCAAGTCTATATAGGAAGTCCTTGACTTACGACCATAACTGAGAGAGAACAGAGCTGGAAGGGACCTTGGAGGTCTTCTAGTCCAGCCCCCTGCTCAAGCAGAACCTATACCAGGGGTAGGCAACCTTGGCTCTTTTATGACTCGTGGATTTCAACTCCCAGAATTCCTGAGCCAACACAATTCAGCTTGGAAACCTCTCCCTTTCCCCTCAGCATGGCTGGCTCAGAAATTCCGGGAGTTGAAGTCCACGAGTCATAAAAGAGCCAAGGTTGCCCACCCCTGATCTAGGTCTGTCTGTCTGTCTATCATCTAGGTCAGGGGTAGGCAACCTTGGCCCTTTTATGACTTGTGGACTTCAACTCCCAGAATTCCTGAGCCGGCATGGCTCAGCTTAGAAACCTCTCCCTTCCCTTCAGCATGGCTGGCTGAATTCTGGGAGTTGAAGTCCACAAGTCAGGAAGGGGCCATAGTTCCCCCATGCTGGCTCAGGAATTCTGGGAGTTGAAGTCCACGAGTCATAGAAGAGCCAAGGTTACTTACCCCTGATCTATAGCATCTCAGACAGGTGAATGTCCAGTCTCCTCTTAAAAATCTCGTGATGGAGCACCCACGATTTCTGGTGGCAAGCTGTTCCACTGTTCATTTTGATGGTTTTGCACACACACAAAAAAAAACCCCACAAAAACCCCAGCATTGCTTCTGTTTTTTCGCATACTCATCTCCTAGCAAACCATCCAATTGGTTAATGACCATGTCAAAAAGGCTCATAAAATTAGGTCTCTCCTTTGGGGGGACCCGATTACAACTACCGTTTTAGGCAAGCTCCATTACAATTGTAACTTGAGGACTGTCTGCTTAGTGCAGTTTTAGTGGTTGAAAAAGGTGCTTTGTGGCACCTGGGCTGGAAACACACCACCTGTTGCTGTGTTTGTTCCCCCCCCCTCCTCCTCCAGGATAACACTACAGATGTGGAACAGATGGTTGATCTCAGGAAGACATGTTTGATCCCCAAGGGTGGCTGTCCCAAAACTCTGAATTTTAAAGACTAAAATCCTCAAAGCACCAACGCTCCAAGGAAGCCTTTATGCCTTCCTCACACTTCTGCAAAGATTTGCTCCATTTGTGCATTAAAGGGGCGCTCAATTCCCGGCATGTCAAAAGGCTGCTGCCAATGATTACCAAACGTGTGTCGTAACTAGAGGACGCTTTTGCAACGGCTGACGCCGCTGGTGTTTGCTGTGCAACATATATATAGGTCAGGCTGTCAAGGAAGGTGCCAGGCTGTCTGTGGTGGTGCAACAGTGGGCACCAATCTTAACCCAGTTACAGCAGTGCGAGAGAAATTGTGTGCACTTGGCAAAGCTCCAAAAATATAAAGTATAAAGCCTTTTTTCTAGTCTGGTTGCACCCCAGAGTGTACAGAAAGGAGGTTTAGAGCATTGTTTTCCAAGCTTGGCTACTTTAAAATGGGTGGACTCCCAATTCCCAGAATTCCCGCACCCATCTTAAAGTAACCAAGCTTGGAAAACATTGCTTTAAAGCAGAGGTCTTGAAACTTGGCCCTTTTGTGACTTGTGGACTTCAACTCCCAGAATTCCTCAGCCAGGCACACTGGCTGAGGAATTCTGGGAGTTGAAGTCCACAAGCAGGGGGTCTTCAAACTTGGCCCTTTGATGACTTGTGGACTTCAACTCCCAGAATTCCTCGGCCAGGCACGCCTGGCCGAGGAATTCTGGGACTTGAAGTCCACAAGTCACAAAAGGGCCAAGTTTCAAGACCCGTTTTAAAGAAAAACTGTTGTTATGCAGTCACTTTTGGGATCACCCCAGATCAGGGCTAGGCAACCTTGTCTCTTTTATGACTCGTGGACTTCAACTCCCAGAATTCCTGAGCCAGCCATGCTAAGGGGAAAGGGAGGTTTCCAAGCGGAGCCGTGCTGGCTCAGGAATTCTGGGAGTTGAAGTCCACGAGTCATAAAGCCGCCTAGGCCTAGGCTAGAGGTAGGCCATCTTGGCTCTTTTATGACTCGTGGACTTCAACTCCCAGAACTCCTGAGCCAGCCATGCTGAGAGAAAAGGAAGAGGTTTCCAAGCTGAGCCAAGCTGGCTCAGGAATTCTGGGAGTTGAAGTCCACGAGTCATAAAAGAGCCAAGGTTGCCTACACGGACTCATACAGGTAGTCCTCGACTTACGACTGCAGTTGACTCCAGAATTTACGTTGCTAAGTGAGACATTTGTTAAAAATGAGCCTCTTCTCCTGGAGCTTTCCGTCACAATTAAGCAATCGGTCGCCAGTGGAGGACTTGCAATAAATAAATAAAATAGTTTTTCATTTCTGAGCTACAACCCAAACTACGTTTGTAGTACAGGGAAGTCCTGGACTAATGGCCACAATGAAGCCCAAATTTACTGTTGCTAAGCGAGACAGCCATTAAGTGAGTTTTGCCCGGTTTTACGACTTCGCTTGCCAAACGGTTGCTAAGTGAATCATTGCAGCCGTTCAGAGGGTCAATCGGTTGCTAAGTGACTTTTCCCCCCGTTGACTTTGCTCGTCAGACCGTCCGTCCGCCAAAGGGGATCCTGTGACCTCGGCACATGGCAACGGTCGCAAATATGAGTCTGAATGTAAATCACGTGATCCTGGGATGCTGCAATGGTCATCAGCGTGAAAAATGGTCCCAAGACCGTTGTTAACTTCAAACGGTCACTAAAGGATCTGTTGTTAAGTCGAGAATTACCTGCAAATTCTCCCCTGCCAATTCTGCTCCATCTAAACCAGGGGTTCTCAACCTTGGCAACTTTAAGACTTGTGGACTTCAACTCCCAGAATTCCTCAGCCAGCAAAGCTGGCTGAGGAATTCTGGGAGTTGAAGTCCACAAGTCTTAAAGTTGCCAAGGTTGAGAACCCCTGATCTAAACACCACCTCAATCAGGGAACCTCAAGAATATTCCTTCTCCGTTAAGTTGCAGCGTCATTAATTTAGAATAAAGCATGTAATCCCTTCATCTGGCACCCTGGTCATTTTTTTCCTGGTTTGGAGAATATTGACACTTGACGAGATGCATTCACACAACATAAGATGATCCAAGGCCTGAAGACTAAAACACACCTGGAATACTGCAGCCAATTTTGGTCACCATACCACAAAAAAAGATGTTGAGAGTCTGTGAAAAATTCAGAGAAGAGCAACTAAGATGATCCAAAGCCTGGAGACTAAAACATAATTAGAACAGCTGCGGGACTTGGGTTTGGCTAGTCTAAAGAAGAGAAGAAATAGGGGTGACATGATAGCAGGGTTCCAGTGTTTGAGGGGCTGCCCCAAAGAAGAGGGGGTCAAATTATTTTCCAAAACACCAGAGGGCAGGACAAGAAATAATCGTTGGAAACTGACCAAAGAGAGAAGCAACCTGGAATTAAGGAGAAAGTTCCTGACAGTGGGGACAATTAACCAGTGGAACAGCCTGCCACCAGAAATCATGAGAGCTTCATCACTGGAGATTTTTAAGAATAGACTGGACAATCACCTGTCTGAGATGGTACAGGTTCTCCTGCTTGAGCAGGGGGCTGGTCTAGAAGGCCTTCAAGGTCCCTTCCAGCTCTGTTCTATTCTAACATGATTGGCTAAAAAGGTGGTGGGGTTGTTCTTTAGGGTGCCTTCTTGAACCATTCTGAGCCATAAACTCAACAGCTCAAGAAGTCAGGCAAAGGAACAACCCCACCACCTTTTAGCCCAGCATGTTGTGTGAATGCATCTAATTGTGGGTCAACCTTCTCCACACCAGGAAAAAAATGGCCAGGTTGCATATGAATGGGTCGCAGTGCAAGCCCAGGTCAATTCAAATAAGCAATCAGGATGCCCATCGTCACAGCTTCATGTCTCATCTGAATACAGGTAGTCCTTGACTTACAACCAGAATGGAGCCTCAAAGGTCCGTCGCTAATTGAGTCCTGCCCCATTTGGCAACTTTTCTTGTCCCTATTGTTAAGTGAATCACTACAGTAATTAAACTTCGTAACCCGGTTGTTAAGCGAATCGGCTTCCCTCATTGACTTTGCTTGTCAGAAGATCCCCAAAAGGGATCCCCCTGGGGACGCTGCAATCCTCATAAATATGAAGCAGCCGCCAAATATCTGAATTGTTGATCACCAGGAGATTGCAACCGTGGCTCAGTGTGAAAAATAGAATAGCAGTGTTGCAAGGGACCCTGGAGGTCTTCTAGTCCAACCCCCTGCTCAGGCAGGAAACCCTATAACCATTACAATCAATAATATCGCTATAAGGGTCATATGTCACTTTTTCCAGTACAAGTTGTTCACTTCGAAAGGGTCACTAAATGAACGGTTGTTAAGCCGAGGACTACCTGGACAAACGGATGCACGCTGGTATCGGGCCTCCTGCTTGAGCAGAGGGCTGGACTAGATGACCTCCAAGGTCTCTTCCAGCTCATAATTCTGATTGTAGGAGAAACTCTTTAACTGCGGTTGCCGCTCAGCCTGGGGCTAAATGGGCTCCGGATCGGGGCTTCTTTGCAAAGCTGGGGCGCGCAACACCAAACGCAACCTCCGGGCACCGGTTTGGCCCCACGTGCACCCGGCAGCCCCCTTGCAAATCCAGGCTTTGCTGCTCCGGGTCCGGCCTCGCCCCGCTCTCTTTCCCCGATCGGTCCCGCGGAATCGAGCCAGCATGCTCAGTGCAAAACCCGGGTTAGGCCCTCCCGGTGCAAAACGGGCGGGCATTTTTTTTTCCTTTTAATTTTTTTTTTTTTTTTTTTTGCAACCCGCGCAAAAGGCAGCACCGCCCTCGCCCGCTTGCAACAACTCCCGGGGATCGCTTGCGAGCCCCGCGCAGGGAGGGAAGGGCGAGGCCAAAAGCAGCGCGCCGGCGCCTTCCGTGCATTCTCGGGGTAGCCCCACCGTCAGCAGCCCCCCTCCCCGGCTGAACACACACACACACCTCCCAGACTTTTTGCAAGCCCTCCCGGCCTTTTGCACGGCACGGCATGGCATGGCATGGCACGTGCGGCGGAAGCCCCCGCCGTTTGCAGCAGCAGCGCCCAGGCCAGCGCCCCGCGCGACCCTCTCCCCGGCGGCCCTGCAATTCCCGAGCCATCCAATGCACGCTTCGAGACGCGTGTGGGTGTGTGGGGGGGGGTGGGGAAGAAAGAGCCTTCCGTGCCGTTCCCACGACCGCCTTACCCGTATTTTGCCTAATCCGGAGCAGCGCAGCCTCTCGCGCCTCCCGCGTGCAAAGCCCGGGCAGGAGGTGGGAGGGGGGAAAAAAGAGAGAGAGAGAGAGAGAGAAAAGGAGCGCGCGCGTGCAAGCAAGGCAGGCGTTCCACCGCGGGGCGCGCGCCAGAGCGAAGCAGCCAATCGGAGCGCGCGCCCTCCCTCCCCGGCCTTCCTGCCCGGGACTCGGCCCCGCCCTGAGCTCGCGCGGCCGAGACGACACCGCCCCCCCTCCCGGCCACGCCCCTTTCGTCGCCGCCGGCCAGACGGAGCGAGTCCGGCGGCGGCTGGTCACGTGGGGGGCCGGCGGCGGCGACCTCTTGCAAGCGGGCGCTCGCGGGCGCCTTTGGCGGGGCTGGCCTGCTCCCCGTTGGGGTGGGGGGAGAAGTCCGCTTTCCATCTGGCTTGGCGAAGGACGGTCCAGCCGTATCCTGCGTGGACTTGGTGGCTGAGAGCCGGAGTGGACGATGCCCGCCTGTCGTACCTACGTGCCCTCCTAGCGAGTTTTTGATGGAGAAGAAATGCCGCTTGCGTGGAATTAAGGAAAGAGGGAGGAGTAGAATGGAATGGAATGGAATGGAATGGAATAGAATAGAATAGAATAGAATAGAATAGAATAGAATAGAATAGAATAGAATAGAATAGAATAGAATAGAATAGAATAGAATGGAAATGGAAATGGAAATGGAAATGGAAATGGAAATGGAAATGGAAATGGAATAGAATTAGAATAGAGTAGAATAAGAATAGAATAGAAATGGAATGGAATAGAATAGAATGGAAATGGAATGGAATGGAATAGAATAGAATAGAATAGAATAGAAAATATGGAATAGAGTAGAATAGAATAGAATAATGAAATAATAATAGAACAGAATAGAATAGAATAGAAAATATGGAATAGAATAGAATAGAATAATGAAATTAGAATAGAATAGAAAATATGAAATAGAGTAGAATAGAATAGAATAATGAAATAATAGAATAGAATAGAACAATGAAATAACAATAGAATAGAATAGAATAATGAAATAATAATAGAACAGAACAATAGAATAGTGCTGTTCTCTAATCTGTTTAATTAAGTTCTCGTCAGTCCAAGAAAAGCCCTTCTTCCTGTCCTCTTGCCACCTAGACTGCAGTTGTAGATATGATAGCCAAGTACCTCCTATTCCTTCCTCTGCTAGTGTTGTTAGTGGCTTTAAAGAGAACCCGTTTTCTTCTGCTAGTACTAGTTTACTGTATGGCACCACGCCCTGTCCTTGGGATATGTTTATGTCCCCAATTGCGTGTTTGGGGATCGTCCATATGGGGATCTCATCGTGTAGAAGGTATTTATATTTCTTCCAGACCCACAACAATGGCAGTCGTAGTGGGTTCTCCTTGAAGTTCTTGTCAGCTTTTTTGTCGTACACCAAATATGCGTGCCATCCAAATAGAAGGCCATGCCCTTCAATGTTCAGTATTCTTTCATTCGTCATGTTAATCCAGTCGCTCAACGCCACCAATGTCGCTGCGTGATAGTACAGTTTTAAATTGGGCATTTTAGCCCCCCTCTCTTCCTTGTATCTTGGATGATCTTTGGTTTTACCCTCAGTTTCTTGCCGTCACAGATGAATCCAGTAACACCCTTCTGCCAGTTGTCCAAGCCTACATCCTGTTTGAGTATGGGTAGCATTTGAAAGAGGAATAAGAATTTTGGCAAGACGTTCATTTTTATTGCTGCTATCCTGCCCAGCAGAGATAGTCGTAGTGTTTTCCATCTTTCCAGGTCTGCTTGTATCTTGTTCCACAGCACTTCGTAGTTATTTTTGTATAGTTTTGCGTTCGTTGCTTCTATCTCTATCCCCAAGTATTTCACTTTCTTGACTATTTCACAGCCCGTTATTCTTTCCAAGTCCTGTTTTGCTTTGTTGTTTAGGTTTTTAACTAACATCTTCGTTTTTGATATATTTACTTTAAAACCTGATACCTTGCCATAGTCTTTCATTATCTCCATCAGTCTCATCGCTGATTGTATTGGCTGGGATACAGTCACCAGCAGGTCGTCTGCGAAGGCACACAGTCTGTAATCTTGTTGTCCAATCTGTATGCCCTTTATACCCTCTGCTGCTCTTATCTTGTTCAACAGAATCTCCATCGTTAGGACAAATAACAGCGGGGACAACGGACAGCCCTGTCTCGTGCCTCTTTCTATGTTGAATGGGTCTGTCAGTTCGCCATTTACAATGATCTGGCCCGTTTGTTTCTGGTAGATTGCCATTATAGAGTTGAGGAACTGCTTTCCCATTTTCATCCCCTGGACCAGGTTCGTCAGGAATGGCCAATTTAGTCTGTCAAAGGCTTTTTCTGCGTCCACAAACATGAGGGTGGCCGGTACCTGGTTGTGTCTTTCCAAGTACTCAATTATGTTCAACAGCTGTCTCACGTTGGTTTTCATCTGATGTCCTTGTATAAACCCCGTTTGATCTGGGTGAATTATTTTTTGTAATACAGTCATTAGTCTGTTGGCCAGAACTTTTGTGAAGATTTTGTAGTCTGTGTTCAATAGTGAGATGGGCCTATAGTTTGCTGGTTGCGCATTATCTTTTCCCTCTTTGGGGATTAGAGAGATGTAGGCTCTTTTCCAAGTGGGTGGGACTTGGCCTCCTTCTTGTATGTTGACAAATAGCTTTCTGAGGGGTTCTATCATTTCCTCTTGAAGATGTTTGTAATAGGTAGCCGTTATTCCATCCGTCCCGGGCGATTTTCCTTGTTTCAGTTGTTTGATCGCTGAATGTATTTCCTCCTTTGTGATTGGGGCGTTCAGGGCATCTCGTTGCGTGTCAGTGAGTACCATTAGTTTTTCGTTTTGTAGAAACTTTTCTATCTCTTTGTCCTGTATCTTTTCCGCGGCGTATAGCTTTGTGTAGAATTCGGTGAAGGCTTTCTTAATGGTTTCCTGTTTGAATTCTTCCTTGCCTTTGTACTCTATCTTTTCAATTATGCGGCCTTTCTGTTTCTTTCTTAAGGTGTAGGCCAGCCACCGCCCCGGTTTGTTGGCGCTACAGAATGTCTTGTGTTTTGCGTATTGTATATTCCTTGTTACTTGGTCCACCAACAGCAGGTCGAATTGTTTTCTCAGTATCTTAATTCCTTCTTTTGTGGCTTTGTCCTCCGGTCTTTTTATTAATAATTGTTCCTGTTTCTTTATCTCTTCTTCTAGCTCCTTTCTTTTTCGTTCTTGTTTATGTCGGTGCCTGGCGTTCATGTTCATGAGGATCCCGCGCATATATGCCTTGCTAGCGTCCCAAATTCTATTCTATTCTATTCTATTCTATTCTATTCTATTCTATTCTATTCTATTCTATTCTATTCTATTCTATTCCATTCCATTCCATTCCATTCCATTCCATTCCATATATTCTATTCTATTCCATTTCATTCCATTCCATTCCATTCCATTCCATTCCATTCCATTCCATATATTCTATTCTATTCTATTCTATTCTATTCTATTCTATTCTATTCTATTCTATTCTATTCTATTCTATTCTATTCTATTCTACTTCATTGTTCTGTTCTATTCTGGTGGCGCAGTGGTTAGAATGCAGGATTGCAGGCTGACTCTGCCCACTCCAGCAGTTCGATCTTGACCGGCTCAAGGTTGACTCAGCCTTCCATCCTTCTGAAGTCGGTAAAATGAGGACCCGGATGGTTGAGGGCAAGATGCTGACTCTGTAAACTGCTGAGAGAGGAGCTGTAAAGCTCTATGAAGCAGCCCATCGACGTATGACCCCAACTGAGCCCAAAAGTTGTGTTGCTAAGTGAAACAAATTGTTGCCCTGTTCTGTGAACTTTCTTGCCACAGCTGTTAAGTGAATCACTGCAGTGACTAAGCTAGTAACATCATCGTTCGGGGAATCTGGCTTCTTCTCCCCTGACTTTGCTCGTCAGAAGATGCCAAACAGATGATCCCGTGATCCCGTGGACACTTGCGACCGTCATAAATGCAAGTCGGGTATTTTGATCACATGCTGCAATGGCCTTAGGTGAGAAAAACGGTCAGCTTTTTCAGTGATGTTGTAACTTTGGACAGTCATTAAATAAAGGGTTATAAACCGAGGACTACCTGTCTATAGGTTTTAAGTGCAATTGCCCCTGCTATGGCTGCTGCTGATTGTCTTCCGTCTGACAGAAAGGCCATCTATCAGTGGTGGCGAACCTTTTAGAGACCGAGTGCCCAAACCGCAACCCAAAACCCACTTACATATCTCCGGGTGCTGGGTGGGCGTGGCTATGGTGGGAATGGCAGACTGGGTGGGTGCGGCCAGGGTGGGCATGGCCAACTCGGTGTGGCTCTGGCGGGTGGGGCAGTGGGCAGGAGGGCATCTTGCTCAGTGGGTGGGGGGCATGGGGGGAGGCTCCTGAACCCTGCAGCTCTTCCGGGGGGGAAGAGATACTGTGTTGTGATTGGGGCTCTTCATGCCTTCTGTGCCCGCCTGCGCTGTTCTGCTGAAGATGCCGCGGCTCCGCTTGCCTGGCAGGGCAGGGGTGCGCTCACGCACGCTCATAGAGCTGCTGCCTCGCTTTCCGCACCGTGCCATGACTGAACTGGGCAAGGAGCTTCCTTGTGGCTTCCCCTGTGGACATCAGGAGCGCTCACCCCACCTACTGCTCGTCCCGGGGCAGCTGACACCATCCCGCACTCTCCAGCCCATCGCCGGCTAGCCAGGCGCGCCAAGCTCGAGCCTTAGCAAATGGAGGCTGGAGGGGAGCGAGAGCCGTGGCTGCCCGGCTCCTCTGCCTGAGGACACGTGAGGGGAGAGGCGCTTCCGCCAAAAGTTCGTCCTTTTATAGCCTCTCGCCTATTCCCAGACTGCACATGTGCGGAGAGCTGTGCGTGCGGGGAGAGGAGGAGGGAGCAGCTCGGCCCAGCAAAGGCTTGCATGCCACCAGAGACAGCTCCATGTGCTGCCTGTGGCACGCGTGCCATAGGTTCGCCACCACGGCCATATATCAATGCTGCTAACAGATGTTTTTGCATTGACAACAGAGGGAAATGTAGCCATCTTTTACCTTTCGCTTTTAGAGTTAGATAATGCTGCGGGGGGGGGATGTGAATGAGAATCTAGATAGACATAACAACACTAAACTTAGCATGAGAATCAAGGTTGTTGAAATCAGAGCTGATAAAGAATTGGGCTGGAGAACTGGAGCGGAAGCCCCAAAGCTAATTGGGGAATGTGATTTATGACTGTAAATTAGAGGAGGGAATTGTGCTTCAATACTAGGTGCCCAGGGGAGGGAAATTCAATTTTTTTTGGCTTTGATTATGTTAATGCAGATATTATGCTACTCAAATAAAAGATTCTTTAAGGTAAGCAATGCCTCGAAGTTCTTTTGAACTTGATAAATGAAGAATGGCAGTTTCTTGCTGCTAAATAGCATTAAATGCATTAAGAATTCCTAGTTTAGCATGCCATAAAGTAGAGTGAACAAATGAGAAATATTTACGAGGCTCGGAAAACACATCGTGACTACGGACTTCGCTGGGAACAGTTAAAGCAGTTAAAAAAAAAGATTATTGGCATTGCAAAGATTTAAAATGTCACTTGCTTGCTTGAGACAAAAATCCACAGAGCCTTTATCCCAGGCCAATACTGTTAAGACTGAATTCTTGGAACAGGATGGCTACGTTTTAATGAGTTGCCATAAATATTCTTATATAAAAAGTTAGGGACAGATGTATTGGGGCCTAGAAAGCTTCGCCTGCTCTGTTTCAAACCCAGAGTCTCTTTTAAAAACTTTTTCTCCAGACCGACTTTACTTTTCCTAGTTACTTGGCCACCCCGATTGCCAATTTGAGCAATTTTGTGTTGTTCTTGTGTCTTAATTTGTACCTCTTCATTTTCATTCACAGGCAGGAAACTCCATTCTTGAGCTGAGTGTGAATCCTGGTGGTTACACAAAGCCATACCATTTTTCTGGCAGTCATATAGATGTGGTTGGGTGTGTGTTTGTGTGTATCTGCATGTTTCTAGGCCTCTTTAAGTCACACTTCACTGATAGCAACTGCTGATATTTGATGACGCCACCTTGCATTTTAGGGGTGACATAATAATAATAATAATAATAATAATAGTTGGAAGGGACCTTGGAGGTCATCTAGTCCAACCCCCTGCTCAGGCAGGAGTCCCTATATACCATTTCGGACAAATGCTTGTCCAATCTCTTCTTAAAAATTGTTGGAGCATTCACCGCTTCTGGAGGCAGGTTGTTCCACTGGTTAATTGTTCTAACTGTCAGGAAGTTTCTCCTTAGTTCCAGGTTGCTTCTCTCCTTGATTAGTTTCCATCCATTGCTTCCTGTCCTGCCTTCAGGCGCTTTGGAGAATAGCTTGACTCCCTCTTCTTTGGGGCAACCTTTGAGATACTGGAACACTGCTATCCTGTCCCCCCTCGTCCTTCTCTTCATTAAACCAGACATACCCAATTCCAGCAACCGTCCCTTATATGTTTTAGCCTCCAGTCCCCTGATCCTCTTTGTTGCTCTTCTCTGCACTCTTTCTAGAGTCTCAAGCCAAGGCAAGACCAATTTCTGCAGCTCCCTCTTGCATCCCAAATGCTGGGATCAAAATACTTGGGCAAGGATGGACTGTTAGAAAAATGCCTTCCCATATCTGGAAGACGCTGCACGTTTCTTGTGCCGTGTTATCAGCACTGTTTACTTGGAAGAACCACCTTGTTCCTTGATAGGTCCCATGAAGATAGCAATTTTTGACCTGCGTCCAGTAGTTTGCTGCGGATGACAGAAAATTGGCAGGCCTTGGCCAACCGTCAAGAAGACAGACAAAGATTGCAATCTAATCTTACGTCGGGAGGACTGGGCTGGGAACAAGATGTCCCTCAGAGGAAGAATGTAAGGTATTAGAATTGGGGAGGAGAAATGTCAGGCAGATATAAAGGGTGGAGGATTCACGGCTTGGAGACGTTATCACGGGGAGAAAGTTGGACGCCACCCTTGAGAAGAAGAAGTTGAACAGGAGCCAGCGGCGGGAACAGCTGCTGGAAGGGCAGAAGCAGTTCTGGGTTGTGCATGAGACAAAGTTGCGTATCAAAAGACACACAAAGTCCTCGTTCCTCTCTACGTTGAGCGCTGAGCCTGTAGTTGGATGGTTTTGGGCGCCAAAATGAAATTGACTAAGGACATGCCTTGGGAGGACAGATTGAAGGATGTTGGGATGTTCAGTTTCAAGAACAGAAGACTTGGGAGAAAAGATAACAGGATAACGTAGTTGGAAGGGACTCTGGAGGTCTTCTAGTCCAACCCCCTGCTAAAGCAGGAGACCCTATACCACTACGGACAAATGGCTGTCCAGTCTCTTCTTAAAAACCTCTAGTGATGGAGCACCTATACCTCCGAACGCAATTCAAAGTGTTGGTTATGACCTATAAAGCCCTACATGGCATCGGACCAGGTTACTTACTGTTGTGAGTGTCCCTGAACCAGCTTGGGAAGTATCAGAGGATGAGGATCAGCAGCCAGGTCCCTCTGGGTGTTTTTCCCTCCCGGCAGCCGAGGATCAGCAGCCAGGCCCCTCTGGGTGTTTTCCCCTCCCGGCAGCCGAGGATCAGCAGCCAGGC
>JARGCV010000042.1:2907500-3041398 GCA_034064705.1 Bothrops alternatus
CTCAATCTCTCTCAATCTCTTTCTCAATCTTTCTTAATCTCTCTCTCAATCTCTCTCTCAAACTCTCTCAATATCAATCTTTCACAATCTCTCTCAAACTCAATCTCTCTCAATCTTGCAATCTCTCTCAAACTCTCTCTCACTCTCTCAATCTCAATCTCTCTCTCAATCTCTCTCTCTTTCTCTCTCAATCTCTCTCTCAATCTCTTTCTCTCTCTCTCTCAATCTCTCAATCTCTCTTTCTCAATCTCTCAATCGCTCTCTCAATCTCTCAATTTCTCTCTCAATCTCTCAAACTGAATCTCTCAATCTCTCTCAATCTCTTTCTCAATCTTTCTTAATCTCTCTCTCAATCTCTCTCTCAAACTCTCTCAATCTCTCAATCTTTCACAATATCTCTCAAACTCAATCTCTCTCAATCTCTCAATCTCTCTCAAACCCTCTCACTCTCTCAATCTCAAACTCAATCTCTCTCACTCTCACTCTCTCTCAATCTCTTTCTCTTTCTCTCTCAATCTCTCAAACTCTCTCTCACTCTCTCTCACTCTCTCTCACTCTCTCTCAATCTCTCTCTCAATCTCTTTCTCTTTCTCTCTCAATCTCTCTCTCTCAATCTCTCTCAATCTCTCAATCTTTCACAATCTCTCTCTCAAACTCTCTCTCAAATTCAATCTCTCAATTTCTCTCCCTCAATCTCTTTCTCAAACTCTCTCAAACTCTCTCAATCTCTGTCAATCTCTCAATCTGTCTCTTAATCTCTCTCCCTCAATCTCTCAATCTCTCTCAATCTCTCTCAATCTCAATCTCTCTCAATCTCCCTTTCTCAATCTCTCTCAATCTCTTTCTCTCTCAATATCTCTCTCTCTCTCTTTTAAAGGTTTTTTCTTCTGGAGCTCTGCGACGTCCCAGCGAAACAACTCCTAGGGAGGAAAGAGATTTGGGAACCAAGTTGGGTGTAGGGTGGGTCTCAGTTCTGGTCCCCTCTATTGTACATAAAAACCACTGGGTAGTGTTTAACCTGCTTCTCTCTTTTTTTTTCCTCACCTCAGTTTAAGAGTTCAGGAGGAGACCACCACTACCAAAAAAATGTGCCTGGATTTCATCTGAGGAAAAGCAACCCAGCCAGAGCTAAAGATGAGATATCCCTTATACTGGGAGAGCCAAATTGCAAGGCCACAGCAATTACATCTGGTCAGGGTTGAATTTCAGCCTTCTGTTCCCCCATCCAGATATTCACAACCTCCAGTCACTGAGACATGATCTGGAGACCTCTTCTCTTCTCTTCTCTTCTCTTCTCTTCTCTTCTCTTCTCTTCTCTTCTCTTCTCTTCTCTTCTCTTTTCTCTCCCCTCCATTCCTTTTCTCTTCTCTTCTCTTCTCTTCTCTTCTCTTCTCTTCTCTTCTCTTCTCTTCTCTTCTCTTCTCTTCTCTTCTCTTCTCTTCTCTTCTCTTCTCTTCTCTTCTCTTCTCTCTCACCTCTATTCCATTCCTTTCCAAACCTTTCCCTTCCATTCCTTCTCTTCTTTTCTCTTCTCTTCTCTTCTTCTTCTCTTCTCTTCTCTTCTTTCTCCCCTCCATTCCTTCTCTTCTCTTCTCTTCTCTTCTCTTCTCTTCTCTTCTCTTCTCTTCTCTTCTCTTCTCTTCTCTTCTCTTCTCTTCTTCTTCTCTTCTCTTCTCTCTCCGCTCCATTCCTTTTCTCTTCTCTTCTTTTCTCTTCTCTTCTCTTCTCTCTCACCTCTATTCCATTCCTTTCCAAACCTTTCCCTTCCATTCCTTCTCTTCTTTTCTTTTCTTTTCTTTTCTCTTCTCTTCTTCTTCTCTTCTCTTCTCTTCTCTTCTCTTCTCTTCTCTTCTCTTCTCTTCTTTCTCCCCTCCATTCCTTCTCTTCTCTTCTCTTCTCTTCTCTTCTCTTCTCTTCTCTTCTCTTCTCTTCTCTTCTCTTCCATTCTATTCTATTCTCTCTCACCTCTATTCCATTCCATTCCTTTCCATTCCTTTCCCTTCCATTCCTTCTCTTCTCTTCTCTTCTCTTCTCTTCTTCTTCTCTTCTCTTCTCTCTCCGCTCCATTCCTTCTCTTCTCTTCTCTTCTCTTCTCTTCTCTTCTCTTCTCTTCTCTTCTCTTCTCTTCTCTTCTCTTCTCTTCTCTTCTCTTCTCTTCTCTTCTCTTCTCTTCTCTTCTCTTCTCTTCCCTTCCCTTCCATTCCATTCCATTCTATTCTCTCTCACCTCTATTCCATTCCATTTCTTTCCAAACCTTTCCCTTCTCTTCTCTTCTCTTCTCTTCTCTTCTCTTCTCTTCTCTTCTCTTCTCTTCTCTTCTCTTCTCTTCTCTTCTCTTCTCTTCTCTTCTCTTCTCTCTCCCCTCCCCTCCATTCCTTCTCTTCTCTTTTCCTCCCCTCCCCTCTTTCTTCTCCTCTCTTTTCTTTCCCTTCCCTTTCCCCTTCTTTCTTAGCCTTCCATCCTTCCAAGGTTGGTAAAGCGAGGAGCCAGAGTTTTGGGGGCAATATGCTAACATTTGTAAACAGCTGAGAGAGGGCTGTGAAGCACTGTGGAGTGTTATATAAGTTTAAGTGCTATTGCTAAGTGGTAACGTTATTGCTATTAACCTCTGTCATGTGCATACTTATTAACTAGATATGAGGGTTCCTTGGAGATTTCTGAGCTGGGTCGTTTTCTTGCAGACGCTTCATTACCCAACGTGATAACCTCATCAGTGCTAGAAGGGAGTGGAGGTTTGTGGAGAGGAAGAGGAGGAGAATGACAACGACTATGGAGCCATTGATGCTCTCTGAGCTGGGTTGTTTTCTTGCAGACACTTAATTACCCAACTTGGTAACATCATCAGTGCTAGCAGCAAAGTGAAGAAACATCTGCAAGGGAAGAGCCAGGCTCAGAGAGCAACCAGAACCCCTCATTTCAACCCTGAGCTATAAATATTCTGCTTTATTGGAACTAGGCATGTTCAGCCTAACAAAAAAAATTGGGATTTTTGTGTGCGTGTGAGAATGCAAAGTTAGTTACTAGCGCCATCTAGGGTTCATTCCTCAAAAGGCAAGCAGAATAGCAGAGACATTAGATCAGGGGTCTTAAGACTCGGCCCTTTTATGATAGATAGATAGATAGATAGATAGATAGATAGATAGATAGATAGATAGATAGATAGATAGATAGATAGATAGATAGATATGATAGGTACATAGATATGATGATGATGTGATGATGATGATGATGATAATAATAATAGGTGGGCGTGGAATGTTGCAACATTCCAAAGCCAGAAAAAATGGCTTTGGAAGAATATCTGAAGGACAGTGATGAAGATGCACTAAAATTAGTATATCAGGAAGGCTTACTGACTACTGGAGAGACCAAACTGGCCTACAAGAAAAACCAAATGAAGAACAGAATAGAGGCATGGGAAGACAAAGCACTACATGGCCAGTACATTAAAAAAAATAGCTGGGAAAGCAGATAATAACAAGACCTGGCAATGGCTAAGAGTAGGAAAATTGAAGAAAGAGACTGAGGGACTAATTCTGGCTGCACAAGACCAAGTCTTAAGGACAAATGCATATAAAGTCAAAATTGAGAAGACAGCAACAGACAGTAAGTGCTGCAAAGAAGCTGAAGAAACAGTGAACCACCTGGTAAGCTGCTGCAAGAAGATCGCACAGACTGACTACAAGCAGCGGCATGACAAAGTAGCAACAATGGTGCATTGGAAGATCTGCAAGAAATATCATTTGCCTCCTAGCAAGAACTGGTGGGATCATAAAATAACTGGAGCACCACTTGAACACCATCATCGGCACTGACAAATTCGCCATTAGTCAATTGCAAAAGGCGGCCTTACTAGGAACCGCTTCCATCCTGCGACAATATCTGTAATAACATCAAACATCCACATCTGCCTCTCCCAGGTCCTTGGGATGGACTCGATAGGTAGACAAAATGCCAAATCCAGTCTGAACATCTGGCTGACTGTGCGATGATCCATAATAATACAAATACAAATACAAATACAAATACAAATACAAATACAAATACAAATACAAATACAAATACAAATACAAATAATAATAATAATAATAATAATTATAATAATAATAAAGTTGGAAGGTACCTTGGAGGTCATCTAGTCCAACCCCCTGCTCAGGCAGGAAACCCTATACCATTTCAGACAAATGGCTGTCCAATCTCTTCTTAAAGACTTTCAGTGTTGAAGCATCCACACCTTCTGGAGGCAGGTTGTTTCACCGATTAATTGTTTTCACTGTCAGGAAATGTTTGTGTTAGTTCTATGTTGCTTCTCTCCTTGATTTTCATGAACAATCAGAACAAGGTTGTGAAACTGGAACTCTCCTGGGAGAGGGTCAACACTGAGGTTTCCAGCATCCATACTGTTGTGAGTGTCCCTAGACCAGCTTGGGAAGTGTCAGAGTATGAGGATGAGCAGCCAGGCTCCTCTGGGTGTTTTCCCCTCCCGGCAGCCGAGGAAGAGCAGCCAGGCCCCTCTGGGTATTTTCCCCTCCCGGCAGCTGAGCCAGACAGGGAGGAGATTTACAGGCAGTCTGGATCAGATTCACAAAGTGAGGGATCAGATTTGGATCAAGAAGATAGATGGCTTGATCCGAGATTCCGAAGGTTTGATAAGCGACGGTGTCAGTTAAGTGGAAAAAGGAAGTAATGAGGGGAAGTGACGTATCGGACACTATATTAGAAGGGGACAGAGAGACTACGCCTTTGTCACGAGCAACGTTAATCAAAGAGTAGCCTGATATCTGGAGCCGTGCGTTTGACTTCAGTCTTCTGATGTTTTGGAAATCTACGGGAGAATAATGAGGCCTTGGACAATGTGATAAAGAAAGAGTGAGTTAATTGGAAGGTGTGGAAGGAGCATGTGTTAATCTAAATGTAAATACATGAGACTTGGCTGTTTCTGCCAGCAAAATGCCAGCAGCGTGCTTTGAAGTGAATTCTTTTGAAATGTGTTAAATAAACCTCTTAAAGACATATTTATGTGGATTTTAATGAGCTGAGAGGGGCCAGACAGAACACATACTGGCTGAGGATTATGGGAACTTTGGGATAACATCAGTAGAGGGCATCAGGCCTTATAAGGCTGATAGATATAATAATTGCACACCTCCACAAAAGATGCGTAACAAAAAAAAAGTATTTTAGGGTGAAGTTCAGATGGATTGCATTTGCATGCTGCCCTAGATGAGTCGTCCTGAATTTACATCTGTTCGTTTAGTGGCTGTTTGAAGTTACGACGGCACTGAAAAAAATACTGACCTATGACCATTTTTCACAGTTATGAGCATTGCAGCATCCTTGTGGTGATGCCATCAAAATTTGGACGCTTGGAAACGGGCTTGTATTTATAATGGTTGCAGCGTCCCCGAGTCACGTGATCCCTTGTGTGACCTGACAAGCAAAGTGTCCTGGTTCCAACAGATGAAACTCTTCAAAGAACTTCGAGGCATTGTTTACCTTAAAGAATCTTTATTGGAGTAGCATAGCATCAGCACTTACATAGCCGAAGCCAAAAACTGGATTCCCTTCCCCGAGCACATAGTATCAAAGCCCAATTCCCTCCTCCAATTAACAGTCATAAATCACATTCTCCAACTAGTTTGAAATGCAGGCTTTCCCTCCAGTTCTCCAGCCCGCCAATTCTTATCATCTCTTATTTCAAAAACCTTGATTCTCACACTAGGTCCAGTATTGTTATGTCTAGCTAAACTCTCATGCACATTCCTCCCCCCTGCCTCATCTAACTCTAATTCTAACTCTAACTCTAGAAGTAAAACATAAGAAGAAAATGGCTGCATCTCTAACTGTTGTTGAAGCAAAAACCTCTGATGTTAGCAGTGTTGACACAAAGCCAGTGAGGAAGCCAGATTCGCTTAGCAACCGTGTTACCAATTTAACAACTGCAGTGATTCGCTTAACAAACAGAGGCAGTCCTCAACTTTACAACAGTTCCTTTAGGGACCCTTCAAAGTTACAATGGCAGTGAGAAATGTGACTTACGACCGTTTTTCACACTTAACGACCTTTGCAGCATCCCCAGGGTCATGTGATCAAAATTAAGAGGCTTGGCAACTAACTCATATTTACAACGGTCGCAGCGTCCCGGGGATCACGCAATCCTCTTTTGTGACCATTCTGACAAGCAAAGTCAACGGGGGAAGCCGGATTCACTTAACAACCAGGCTACTAATTTATCGGCTGCAGGGATTCACTTAACAACTGTGGCAAAAAAGGTCGTAAAGTGGAAGAAGACTTTTTTTTTATATAGAGAGATATTACAGATCATATTTAAGGATAGAAATCCATTAAATAAATGAAATGTTTTTTTCTGGGGTATCCTTAAGGGCAGGAACTAGACTAGCTCGCTGTTGCTGTTTCAACCACGGAGCTGATCATTTCCCTTGTTCCCGAATATATTTTGCTTTATAGAGATGTCCTCTGCCTTTGGCCAGCTGGATTGGAGGCTCTTGATATTCACTTTAAACCAGTGTTTCTTAATTTTGGCTACTTTAAGACTTCAACACCCAGAACTCTCCAGCCAGCATGAAGGTTGAAAGGCACATGTCGTAAAGTTGGGAGTTGAAGTCTAAGCATTTTAAAATGGCCAAGGTTGAGAATCGCTGCTTTAAATACAACTGGAAGGGCACCCAGATGGAAGGAGAGCCCATCTGTTCTTGTTCAAGTTCCTCTAATGGAGCACTAGAGGGAGCAAATATTCTGCAGATGGACAGTGGACCGACAAATACACAACATAGAATAATGCGGTTGGAAGGGACCTTGGAGATCTTCTAGTCCGATCCCCCTGCTCCAGCAGGAAACCAGAATGGTCCTCCATTGTTCAGAGGGGAAATCAGAAAGCCAATTATGGGTCCTGGAAGACCTCGAGAAGATTCCCTCTGCGCCAGGAAGAAAGGTTGCAAGAATTGGGTATGTCCGGTTTAATGAAGAGAAGGACGAGGGGGGACATGATAGCAGCCTTCCAGTATCTCAGGGGCTGCCCCAAAGAAGAGGGAGTCAAGCTATTTTCCAAGACGCCTGAAGGCAGGACAAGAAGCAATGGATGGAAACTGATCAAGGAGAGAAGCAACCTGGAAATAAGGAGAAACTTCCTGACAGTGAGAACAATTAACCAGTGGAACAACCTGCCTCCAGAAGCTGTGAATGCTCCAACACTGGAAGTTTTTAAGAAGAGACTGGACAGCCATTTGTCTGAAATGGTATAGGGTTTCCTGCCTGAGCAGGGGGTTGGACTAGAACAGTGGTGGCGAACCTATGGTACGCGTGCCAGAGGCGGCACTCAGAGCCCTCTCTGTGGGCATGCACACCATGCTCTGGAGATGGCAACCGTACCTCTGCAACCAGCCACCCTCTAACTTGCTGAGGTCCCACTTGGCCGGATGCATCCCAGCACGGCCCTCCGTCCCATCCCTCCTGGCCTCGCATGCTCTCCTTTTCCCGGGCACGACTCACAGCATCGCCTCCTCAACTATCGTCCGTCCGTCCAGCTCAGTGGTGGCTTTTCTGAACTGCTGGCGGTGGGCTGCGGAGCCCCAGAGTGTGCCGGTTGAGGGGCCGGCAGGCTGTGGCTGCTGACGGACACTGTCAGCCCCCATGTGCTCACTGGCTTCTGTGTGCAGGGACCACTGGTGTAAGGCAGCCGCCGCCCCGGCCCCTGCCTCGCCTTGCCCTGCGACAGTGGCACTCCCGCCCTGCCTCACCTTGCCTCGCGTCACCCTGCAGGTCAAGCCTCCTGCCCACTGCCCCACCTGCCAGAGACCTCCGGGATCTCCCCCAACCCTGCCCGGCCCCCACAGGCGTCCCTCCCTACAAGCAACATTGAGGTGACCACACCCACCCAGTCTGCCATGACCACCACAGCCATGCCCATGCAGTGGGCCACGCCCACCCGGCGATAAATAAGTGTGTTTTGGGTTGCAGTTTGGGCACTTGGTCTCTAAAAGGTGATGATAACCATGATAACAGGGTCGTTAAATCCGTGTGACTTATTTAACAACTGTTTGGAATGTGGCTCAAGATCCCCAAACAAACAAACTCGGTTGGAATTCCAGCAACCAAGTTTTATTTAAAAAGAAGTGTTTGCAAAGGCTTGGGTGAGCTGAAGCACACATAGGAGTCCAGCCACACCTTAAAGAGCTGTTTGACACATTTTTTATATCCTACCCCCCATGCAGATTCCCCCCTCCCCTATCACACTCCCCTAATCATCCGATAAAACTAACTTGGACCACCTAAAACCACTGTTTCCCCCCCCCCCCATGTTCCAGGAAGCCCCTTTGTGCACATCCTATCACCCTCTAATTTTCTACTAACAAAGCTCAATTCTTATAATTATCTCTCTATTTGTTTGCGGTTATACCTTTTCTACCTTAAGCTCTAAACTTTATCCTCAGTTTTGTGTGTTTCCTCTACTTGCTGTTTCAGTTAGCTAGCAACTTCTGCTTTTCTTATTTGTATGTAATTCACTTGTCTGAGTTTATGGCTTTCAGGTGGCTTCTTCTATCGACCTTTAGACTCATTAGAAAGTTCTGATTAATAATCTGCTCCTTTCAGCGGGGTTGGGCTATTTAAATATTGAGAGAGATTGGTTCCATAATAGAGAAAGGCATGTTTTCTGAGTCCAGCTGAATGTTATTGTTTGATAGAAATGACCCCGAGCCATGCCATAACGGTCGGATCTTATGGGACAAGCAGAATAACTGGAGACAAGAGTCTTGCCAAAGAAAGGAGAATAATTATAGCTCAGGAATGACACGAGGAGTCCTTGGTGTTCTCTGAGCTTGCTTGTTTTCTTGCAGACATTTCATGACCCAACTAGGTAACATCCCCAATGCTAGTCTGATGATTAGCTAGCAGTGATGTTTGGGTAATGAAACGTCTGCAAGAAAACAAGCAAGCTCAGAGAGCACCAAAGAGCCCTCAAATAACCTTAGGCGTTGAAAAGAGCCTTATAGATGATGGTCAGCACCTTGAATTAAATGTGGAAGCCTATTGGGAGCCAGTGCAGCTCACAAAGTAACGGTGTTATAGGGGTGTACCAAGACATGCCCATAAGTATTTGTGTTGCTGAATTCTGGACCAGCTGTAGCTTCTCAGGTCTTCATAGGCAGACCAGCTAGAGTACATTGCACCAATCCAGACAAGGGGGAGGGGTGACAAATCCTGAGTAACTACTGTGAGAAGATGATGAATAGGTGCATTTGACCTATAAGATGGATTTATGCAAAGGCTCTCTGGGTCATGGTTGCCCTGTGCTCTTTGAACAGGAGCTGACAATCTTCTATTTTTTTTTTTTTTTTTAATTTTTAATAATTTTTTTTATTAAAATTTTTTATAAAAAACTTTTAACAATTATAACATAGTAACCTATTAACTCAACTGAAAACAAACAAATTACATAATAAAAATAAACAATACAAAGAACTGCTCGGAACCCCCCTCCAGAACACCCTCCACCAGCCCACTCCTCTTGTATTTTTGCTCCTCCTCCTCGCCATCCAAAACACTAGCTACAATTCTACCGAGCATCCTACAAAAATTATCTAATCCCTAAGTCCCCAACTACAGTTGAGAAACATAAGCTAACGTATATTATCTCCCTCCCCCCTCCCCCCCCCGACTTCCCAGAATGAATACAGGGTAAAAACACAAGAAACCTCACTAAACTACTATATTAAACTATTTAACTATATATCAAATCTAATTCTTTCAACTGATATTTCTTTTGCATATAATCAATCCATTTCTTCCAGTCCATCAAAAACGTTTCATTTGAGTGGTTCTTCAGGTATGCCGAAATCTTAGCCATCTCCACAAGATGGGTAACTTTTAATGTCCATTCTTCAATAGATGGTATTTCAGATGACTTCCAATATTGTCCCACCAACAGTCTTGCAGCAGTAATCAAGTTCAAAATCAACTTAGTCTCTGTGGTGGAACAATCCTTTGTAATACCCAACAAAAACAACTGTGGTACAAACTCAATACGCTTTTTCAAAATATTTTGAAGAATCCACCATATTTTTATCCAAAAAGCCTTAATTTTTTTGCAAGACCACCAAATGTGAAAGTAAGTAACGTCCATAGAGTCACATCGCCAACATTTGGGTTGCAAATTTGGATACATAGACGATAATTTTTTGGGATCTAAATGCCATCTGTAAAACATTTTATAAAAATTTTCTCTTAGATGCTGAGCTTGTGTAAATTTAACATTTTTCACCCATATTCTTTTCCAAGTTTCCATCATAATTGGGTGGCCGAAGTTACCTTCCCATTTAATCATACAGTCTTTAATTAATTCAGTTCCAGAATCAATTTCAATTAAAGCATCATATATTCTTTTAATATGCATCTTTCTTTGATCTCTAATTTGTATAATTAATTTTTCATCATCCTTTAAAGAAAAACCCATCTTGACATCTTTTTGCCATCTGGCTTGAAGTTGTGCATGATAAAACCAATTATGAGCTATACCTTCCTCCCTTAATTTATCTAATGATTTCAGTTCTATGCTATTCCCTTCTTTATTTAAAAGTTTATCATAGGGCACCACGTCTTGAATTTGTTGTATACCTATACTCTGTATTGCGTGTCTGGGAACTGTCCATAAAGGAATTTTACCATTTAACTTATAATAATACTTTTTCCAGACTCGCAAGACAGAGTTTCTTATTATATGTTCTTTAAAACTCCTATCCAATTTTTTTTCATAAACTAAATACGCGTGGAACCCATATACTAACCCATATCCTTCTATATTTAATATTCTTTCATTTGTTAAGTTAATCCAATCACTTATAACCACTAGAACTGCTGCATAATAATATAATTTAAAATTAGGCACTTTCAAACCACCTCTCTCTCTTGTGTCTTGAATAATTTTAAATTTAACCCTTGGTTTCTTGCCATCCCAAATGAATTTGTTTATACCTTTCTGCCATTCATCGAGATTTCCGTCCTTTTTAAGTATTGGTAACATTTGAAATAAAAATAAAAATTTCGGCAATACATTCATTTTAATAGCGGCTATTCTGCCCAACATGGATAATTGTAGTTTTTTCCAATTCTCCAATTCTTTTTGTACTTTACACCATAAAAGTTCATAATTATTCTTATATAATTTACCATTTGAAGCTTCTATATAAATTCCTAAATATTTAACTTTTTTAACTATCTCGCATCCCGTTATTCTTTCCAAATCTTGTTTTAATTTGTTATCAAGATTTTTAACCAACATCTTTGTCTTGGATAAATTTAGTTTAAAACCTGAAACTTTTCCATAATTTTGAATAATTTCCATCAAACTCTGAACCGATTGTATTGGCTGAGTTAGCGTCACGAGTAAATCGTCTGCAAAGGCACATAATCTATAATCATGTTGTCTAATTTGTACCCCCCTTAATTCCTCTGATGCTCTAATCCTATTCAATAGTACCTCTAAGGTTAAAACAAACAATAAAGGGGATAAGGGACAACCCTGCCTAGTACCCTTTTCTATATTAAATGAATCTGTTAATTGTCCATTCACTATAATCTGTCCTGTTTGTTTCTGATATATAGCTGATATAGAATTAATAAACTGGTCCCCCATTCCCATCCTTACCACAAGCCTTTGCAGAAACGTCCAATTCAGTCTATCAAAAGCTTTTTCTGCATCTAAAAACATTAAAACAGCTGGTACTTGGATATGTTTATCCAAATATTCCAATATGTTAACAAGTTGTCTAACATTGGTTTTCATCTGTCTCCCTTGTAAAAAACCAGTTTGATCCGGGTGAATCCTCTGTGTCAAAACTGTCATTAATCTATTAGCCAAAATTTTGGCAAAAATCTTATAATCCGTATTCAACAAGGAAATAGGTCTAAAATTTTCTACTTGAACATTATCTTTACCCTCTTTAGGAATCAAACATACATTAGCCGTTTTCCAAGAGGGTGGAACCCGACCACCCTCTTGTATATTCACAAATAACTCCCTCATATGTTCCACCATTTCCTCCTGTAAACACCTATAATAAATCGTGGTAAAACCATCAGTACCTGGAGATTTTCCCAATTTCAATTGCTTAATTGCATCAATAATTTCTTCTGGCCTAATCAAAGCATTTAATCTATCTCTTTGTTCCAAAGTAATTTCAGAAACATTTTGATTTTGTAAAAAGGCATCTATCTCTTTCTCTTGAACTTTTTCTTCAGCATACAATTTGGTGTAGAACTCTAGAAAAGCCTTCTTAATAGTTTCTTGATGAAATACTTCTTGCCCTTTATATTCAACCTTCTCAATTAAACGGGATTTTTGTTTTTTCCTTAATGTATAAGCCAACCATCTGCCAGGTTTATTAGCATTAAAAAAAGTATTATGTTTAGCATATTGTATATTCCTGGCAACCTGGTCGGTCATCAAAATATCAAATTGTTTCCGTAAAACCTTTATCCCTTCTTTAATGTCACTATCATCTGGTTTATCAATTAATAATAACTCTTTCTTTCTTATTTCCGCTTCTAAAACTCGCCTCTTTTCCTCCTGTTTACGTCTATGCCTAGCATTCAGTTCAATTAATATTCCACGCATATGGGCCTTACTAGAGTCCCACACCACTTCTATTGGTAAACCTACATTCTTGTTTAACCTAAAAAATTCCTTGATAGCCTTTTTACATTCTTGCACATACATTTCATAATTAAACAGATTTTCATTAAGTCTCCAGGATCTACGTAAAAATTGGCCAGACCTTAATTCCATCATAACTGGATTGTGGTCAGACAATACATTAGGTAGAATTTTAACTTTCTTTAAATTTAACATAAAATCACTAGTAGTTAAAATAAAATCAATTCTAGAAAATGATTGATGTCTGTCAGAGAAAAAAGTAAACTCTTGATCCCTACCATGTCTTTCTCTCCAAATATCAAACAAATTAAAATCATCTTTAATATCAAAAAAAGATTTAGGTAAAATTGAACGCGATTGAGAAACTAATGAAATCTTTTTCTTGTCCAAACCAGCATCAAGGATTCCATTCCAGTCTCCCATTAAAATACAAGATCTATAGTCCAACTCTAATAACTTTTTGTGTAATGATTTATAAAACATGCCTTGTTTTTGGTTTGGAGCATATATACCCATCAAGAGAACTTTCTTCCCATCCAGTAAAATTTCTATAGCTAAAAATCTACCTTGAGTATCTGCTTCTAATAACTTAGCTTTTATATTATTTTTAACATAAATAACAATTCCATTTTTTTTATCTAAAGATGATGCCACAAAGTGTGTACCCAGCTTATTATTAATCAAGTATTTCTGGTCTGAAAATCTAATGTGAGTTTCTTGTAGACAGATTACATCATTTTTACATTGCTTCAAATAATGAAATATCTTCTTCCTTTTTTGTGGAGAATTTAAACCATTAACATTCCACGTCAAATACTTATTTGACATGGCCTTTACGTGAAAGCTTCTGCAAAGACCATTCCACTTCTTCCTGCCTCTTGGGTCTTGCTCCCATGGCTTCCATAGATGTCAGATCAGTTTGCTTGGTTTGAGTTGGTTGTGTTTTTTCTCTTTGTTCAATAGCTTTAGTAGGTTCCCGTACACGCCTTGGATCTTTAGGCTTGTCTAGTGCCAAAGGTTGAAAGATATCAATTGACTGCACTGGTTGCTCAACTGCTTTATCCAAAAGAACCGATGAAATTAGTCGAGGTTGTTGAAGTTCCGCAGATTGCAATAATTCTAGGTCTTTAACCAACATTGCCCCCTTAGGTTTTGGGGAGGTAGATCTATCAGCCATCAATATATTCTCAAAGAAATCTTTCGCTTTAGCTACAGTAAACAAACGGTATCTTTTATTTTTGAAAAGTAAAGAAAGTCCAGTTGGTACCTCCCATCTATATTGTATTTCTCTTCTTTTAAGCTCCTCCGTCAAAAAGGCGTAATCTTTCCTTGATCTCAACATCTTAGGAGGTATCTCTTTCAAAACCTGTACATCTTGACCAGCAACACTCAGTTGTTTATTATAGGCTATAGATAGAACCCAATTTCTATATTTTCTTGTATTAAAATATATCACAATATCTCTAGGCAAATTCCTCTGTGCTGCAATGCGTGAGTTCACTCTGAACAGTCGTTCAATCTGCCAGGCCACATTCTCAACTGAATCATCCAAAAATTTTGCTAAAGCTTCAGAAAAAGTTTTTCTTAAATCTTCTTGGTTCTCATTTAATACATCTCTAAATCCCCTAATTCTAACCGCAAACTGCATCTGATGATATTGTGTCAAAGTAGCTTGATCTTGAACATCGCTTCTAATTTCTTCTAATTTTTCTTCAAAATGTTGCTCAGCATTCTCTAATTTCTCTTCAACAACAATAGTATAGTCCCAAACACCCTTGATAGCGTCTACAATATCTTCTCTCATCTCCTGATTAGAGGCTTCTATCATAGCTTTAAAGTCTTTTTTCTGCTCAACCATCTTTTCCTCTATTTTCACATCAAATTTATCTTCCAATTTATCAAACCTATCATTAAAAAAAGATATTACATCTGTTAAAGCCGACTGTAGATCTTTCACTGTGAGCATTTGTGAGGACTGTGCAGGTTCTTGAGATTCTAAAGGAGCAGACTGTGATTTGACAAGCTGTCCTGGAGAGGGCATAGCCGCCTTAGCAGCTGCCTTTTGTCTTGTAGTCATAATTGAAACAAAGAAAGAGAAACTAAAAAAAAAAAAAAAAATTTTTCCACTTCCGCCCTTCTCAAGTTCTTTTTAAAAAGTCCAATTATTTTATAATTTAGTAAAAAAATCAATAAATAAATCAAGTCCAAATAGTCTCTCAAACAAGTCTTGAAAAGAAAAGAAAAAAAATTCCGTTTCAATTTCTCAGTGGAATAAACACTTTCATCTTTCACTTTCACTCAGCAGAAAAAGCAAACGCCATCTTAAAAAGGTTATATTGATTCAAAAAAGTTTGTAGATACAAAGGCAGAAACAAAGTAACAATATACTTGCAGTACTCAGAAGGCTCCTGTATCCATTCCGTCTGAATAAAGCCTTTATTATTCTTCCTGAAAGAACAGAGGCGGTCGCAACGTCTAATTCTGTCAGCCGACAGAAGCGTTTCTGAACAGGAGCTTTTCAAGAGCCTGGGGAGCACACCTTCTCTGCCCCTGAAAATTTAATCCAGGGGTCTTGGAAGGGCTCAACCCGGCTCTTAATGCTCTACTCCCCCTCTTTGCCCGAGGGGGAGTTTTTCCGCCGCAACAAACAGCTGATGAGCGCTGTTGTTGACGGCTATACTGATTCAGAGACCAGAGCCTCACATTAGAGGCTCCATCGACGAGGCGAAGCCACCGGAAGTGAGGAGCTGACAATCTTCTAGATCGGGTGTCAAACTCAATTTCATTGAGGGCCACATCAGCATTGCGGTTGCACTCAGGGGGCCGGGTGGGTGTGGTCTACTGGGTGGGCGTGGATGGAGTGGGGGTGGCTTACTGGGTGCGCATGGCCAACTCTAAATTGTTTGCATCAAGGGTGCCTGTGGGGGCCTGGGCAGGAGTGGGACAAATCTGAGGGTCTCTGGCAGAAGGGGGTGGGACCGGGGCAAGTGCCAAGGCATGGTCCACTGGAGGGGGCCTCGCTGTTTCTCTCAGGCCATGCGTGGGGGGGGGGGCTTATGCAGCTAAGATTGAATGTGTTTCAGCATAGATGGCCACCACAAAATTGTACATTGGCTCCCAGGTGGCCTGGGCCAGGGCCAAGGCAGAGGGGGCCGTTCCCTCACTGTTTCCAGGATGGCTTTGCAGACCACATGAAACCACTTCGCGGGCCGCATCCGGCCCCCGGGCCTTGTGTTTGACATGTCTGTTCTAGATAGAAGGACTCCCAAACTGCAAGCCTGCTCTGCTTGAAGGCATGCTTAGCCCCATTCAGAATCTCAGATCCTGATCAGGGGGAATGGGAGTCCCAAACCCACAGCTACTCAGTCTTTCAGGCTTGAGCAAATTACTCCTCATCTATTTCGCCACAGCTTCTAGGCCCAATCACCTGTTCTTTCCTGGGAGGTTTTAGGAGGCACATGGATCTAGAACACAGCATCCTTGACACCAGCAGGTTTGAACTGTTTCCCAGATAACTGGGAAATAACCATGTTTTAGTCAGCTTACTGGATTTGAGCCTGGAATCTAGTTCAGAGTGATTCTGAGCAAGTTTATCTGCGAATATTCCTCACAGGGCATTGTAGGTGTTCCTCTGGCCCAAGTGTCAAGCATCCGAATTTTGATCGTGTGACCATGGGGATGTTACAATGGGTCTGTGACAATTCGCCAAGGCCAACTCGCCACAGCCAATGCACCACAACCAAAGAGAGAATCAACCTGGAATTAAGGAAAAACTTCCTGATAGTGAGGATAATCAACCAGTGAGAGATAGCTGGCCTCCAGAAATCTTGGGCGCTCCATCATTGGAGGTTTTTAAAAAGAGACTAGACAACCATCTGTCTGAGATGGTATAGGTTCTCCTGCTTGAGCAGGGGGCTGGACTAGAAGACCTCCAAGGTCCCTTCCAGCTTCTATTCTATTCTATTCTATTCTATTCTATTCTATTCTATTCTATTCTATTCTATTCCATTCCATTCCATTCCATTCCATTCCATTCCATTCCATATTTTCTATTCTATTCTATTCTATTCTATTCTATTCTATTCTATTCTATTCTATTCTATTCTATTCTATTCTATTCTATTCTATTCTATTCTATTCTATTCTATTCTATTCCATTCCATATTTTCTATTCTATTCTATTCTATTCTATTCTATTCTATTCTATTCTATTCTATTCTATTCTATTCTATTCTATTCTATTCTATTCTATTCTATTCTATTCCATTCCATTCCATTCCATATTTTCTATTCTATTCTATTCTATTCTATTCTATTCTATTCTATTCTATTCTATTCTATTCTATTCTATTCTATTCTATTCTATTCCATTCCATTCCATTCCATTCCATTCCATTCCATTCCATTCCATTCCATCTTTTCTATTCTATTCTATTCTATTCTATTCTATTCTATTCTATTCTATTCTATTCTATTCTATTCTATTCTATTCTATTCTATTCTATTCTATTCTATGCTATTCCATTCCATTCCATTCCATATTTTCTATTCTATTCTATTCTATTCTATTCTATTCTATTCTATTCTATTCTATTCTATTCTATTCTATTCTATTCCATTCCATTCCATTCCATTCCATTCCATTCCATTCCATTCCATTCCATTCCATTCCATTCCATTCCATCTTTTCTATTCTATTCTATTCTATTCTATTCTATTCTATTCTATTCTATTCTATTCTATTCTATTCTATTCTATTCTATTCTATTCTATTCTATTCCATTCCATTCCATTCCATTCCATTCCATATTTTCTATTCTATTCTATTCTATTCTATTCTATTCTATTCTATTCTATTCTATTCTATTCTATTCTATTCTATTCTATTCTATTCCATTCCATTCCATATTTTCTATTCTATTCTATTCTATTCTATTCTATTCTATTCTATTCTATTCTATTCTATTCTATTCTATTCTATTCTATTCTATTCTATTCCATTCCATTCCATTCCATTCCATTCCATTCCATTCCATATTTTCTATTCTATTCTATTCTATTCTATTCTATTCTATTCTATTCTATTCTATTCTATTCTATTCTATTCTATTCTATTCTATTCTATTCTATTCTATTCTATTCTATTCTATTCTATTCCATTCCATTCCATTCCATTCCATATTTTCTATTCTATTCTATTCTATTCTATTCTATTCTATTCTATTCTATTCTATTCTATTCTATTCTATTCTATTCTATTCTATTCTATTCTATTCTATTCTATTCCATTCCATTCCATTCCATTCCATTCCATATTTTCTATTCTATTCTATTCTATTCTATTCTATTCTATTCTATTCTATTCTATTCTATTCTATTCTATTCTATTCTATTCTATTCTATTCTATTCCATTCCATTCCATTCCATTCCATTCCATTCCATTCCATTCCATATTTTCTATTCTATTCTATTCTATTCTATTCTATTCTATTCTATTCTATTCTATTCTATTCTATTCTATTCTATTCTATTCTATTCTATTCTATTCTATTCCATTCCATTCCATTCCATATTTTCTATTCTATTCTATTCTATTCTATTCTATTCTATTCTATTCTATTCTATTCTATTCTATTCTATTCTATTCTATTCTATTCTATTCTATTCTATTCTATTCTATTCTATTCCATTCCATTCCATATTTTCTATTCTATTCTATTCTATTCCATTCCATTCCATATTTTCTATTCTATTCTATTCTATTCTATTCTATTCTATTCTATTCTATTCTATTCTATTCTATTCTATTCTATTCTATTCTATTCTATTCTATTCTATTCTATTCTATTCCATTCCATTCCATTCCATTCCATATTTTCTATTCTATTCTATTCTATTCTATTCTATTCTATTCTATTCTATTCTATTCTATTCTATTCTATTCTATTCTATTCTATTCTATTCCATTCCATTCCATTCCATTCCATTCCATTCCATTCCATTCCATATTTTCTATTCTATTCTATTCTATTCTATTCTATTCTATTCTATTCTATTCTATTCTATTCTATTCTATTCTATTCTATTCTATTCTATTCTATTCTATTCTATTCTATTCTATTCCATTCCATTCCATATTTTCTATTCTATTCTATTCTATTCTATTCTATTCTATTCTATTCTATTCTATTCTATTCTATTCTATTCTATTCTATTCTATTCTATTCTATTCTATTCCATTCCATTCCATTCCATTCCATTCCATTCCATTCCATTCCATTCCATATTTTCTATTCTATTCTATTCTATTCTATTCTATTCTATTCTATTCTATTCTATTCTATTCTATTCTATTCTATTCTATTCTATTCTATTCTATTCCATTCCATTCCATTCCATTCCATATTTTCTATTCTATTCTATTCTATTCTATTCTATTCTATTCTATTCTATTCTATTCTATTCTATTCTATTCTATTCTATTCTATTCTATTCTATTCTATTCTATTCTATTCCATTCCATTCCATTCCATTCCATTCCATTCCATTCCATATTTTCTATTCTATTCTATTCTATTCTATTCTATTCTATTCTATTCTATTCTATTCTATTCTATTCTATTCTATTCTATTCTATTCCATTCCATTCCATTCCATTCCATATTTTCTATTCTATTCTATTCTATTCTATTCTATTCTATTCTATTCTATTCTATTCTATTCTATTCTATTCTATTCTATTCTATTCTATTCTATTCTATTCTATTCTATTCTATTCTATTCCATTCCATTCCATATTTTCTATTCTATTCTATTCTATTCTATTCTATTCTATTCTATTCTATTCTATTCTATTCTATTCTATTCTATTCTATTCTATTCTATTCTATTCCATTCCATTCCATTCCATTCCATTCCATTCCATTCCATTCCATTCCATTCTATTCTATTCTATTCTATTCTATTCTATTCTATTCTATTCTATTCTATTCTATTCCATTCCATTCCATTCTATTCCATTCCATATTTTCTATTCTATTCTATTCTATTCTATTCTATTCTATTCTATTCTATTCTATTCTATTCTATTCTATTCTATTCTATTCTATTCTATTCTATTCTATTCCATTCCATTCCATTCCATATTTTCTATACTGTATTCTAAATATTAAAGAAATGGTGGAAAAGAATCATCACAGAAAGGAAGCAAAAGGAGGAAGAGAATGAAATGTGAATGACAAAAAATAATTTTTAAAATTTATTTTAAATAATTAAATCAAATTGTTACATTGTCCCGTGGCGAGTTGTTCCACGGTACATGGCCACACTGAGTTGTCCTGTGACGAGTTGTCCCATTCCGTGCTGCAACGGTGGCAAGTATGAAAAATGGTCATAAGTCAGTGCTGTTGTAACCTTGAACAGTCAGTGAATGTGTTGTGATTCCTCGCCAGCCAGTGGACCCAGCAGCTGAGTCTGAGGAATCAGAGGAGGAGGAGGAGGGGCCTGGAGTGACATCAGAGTTGGAGGAAGGCTCTGAGGAGCTCCAAGACTTACAGTTGGACAAGGAGCCCGGCCCCTCTACTCGCGCTCAGGCTGAAACACGGCTGTGCTGGGAGCCCGAGTTGGACAGTGATGAAGAACAGCTGGGACAAATCCCGGATGCATGAATGCGCAGGCAAGAGAAGCAAGTAGGACAGAGGAATGCAATGGGGCGGCTCCAAAGGCAAAGGAGATGGCATTAGGAAGCCACGCCTTGGCTGCATAATAAAAGGGAAGGTGTGGGAGGTGCTGGTTGCTGAAGGCAACCATTCGTGTTGAGAATCGAGTTTCTGTGGACTGTGTTTGTTTGCCTTGGACATGGACTCAGGTCTGTGAATAATAAAAGGGGGATTGGTTTTTTTCTTGCAGTTCCAGCCTGCTTGTTTGGAAGAGGAGTTTCTCCTTGTGTGTTTAACAAGGACTCACGTAGGCTGGGACAGAACAGAATGAATGTAAGTCAAGGACTTCTATAATGGAGATGTCCACGGAGTCGTTTTCAATTCTAATCTGATAGAAATTTCGAAGGGGAGATGGTGGGCGGGAACAACAATGTGGGATATTGAGAGCCTTGCCGTTGATGGCACTTCAGGATATTTCTTTTTAAAGAAGACTTCCTAGAGACAGCTTGAGGGAAGGGCTAGGCAAGAGGCCAGAGAAACCAAGGTCAGTAGAGAAAACATAGCTAAACCAGTGACTCATATTTTTTTCCCTTTTTTTGTGAGCAGTGAGAGTTAGATCATCGCAAAGCACGCAACAGGCAAGTCTTTTATGGATTGCAACAGCCATCAGATCTCACAGATTTCAAGCATAGGAAAGTTCTATAAAGTCAGTGCCCTGTAGTCTCTGAATAGATAAAACAATTTGCTGGGTTTTCCTCGGAAATTGCAAGTGCTTCCCAGAAGGGAAAAAAAATGCATTTTCTCCAGATTTGTGGGCATTTCTATCCACAGACTTTCTGTTTCTCTTCCAAGAGAAGAGAGAGTAGATTGGGGGTCTTCAAACTTGGCCCTTTTATGACTTGTGGACTTCAACGCCCAGAATTCCTCAGCCAGGCGTGTGCCTGGCTGAGGAATTCTGGGCGTTGAAGTCCACAAGTCATAAAAGGGCCAAGTTTGAAGACCCTCCGGAGTAGATCAAGTAATAAATTCTAATTATTTCTTTATGGTAAAAGACCAGAAACAACATAAGCAGCAAGTAAGTAAAGAAAAAAGAGAAAAGTACAAAAAGAGAAAAGTATTATTGATTTCAATAATAAAACATAAACCTTCGGTGATGTGGTGTTTGTATTCTAGGTTTGAAGATCTTCTGCATTTGTTCATCTTAAACCTTGTCGTTAGCAATTTTAAAAAAAGAAAATGAAAAATAATCTACGCTATTGTAATCCATGGAATAAACTTAGACATCCAGACAATCAGCAGTAAAACTGTACACAGGCTTGAAAAATAGATTTAATAGACTGACAAATTCATTAATTAGAGGTGGAAATATTAAATCATATAGCTAAACGGTAAGGATGAAATGTAAACATCTGTTGTGTGATTCGTATGTCATTTGACAGATTCTATTTTTTAGGCAGTAACACAGATATTAAAAAAACTGGGAAGTAGACCTGCGTGCTCCACAGCTAGCCATTACATTATGGTCTCTGACCACTGGAGCTTTTAACTGCTGACATTGATTTCAGAAGTGGGAACTGCACAGCTGCTGCCAGCATTAGACGTACCTTTACACTTTCCCCGTTTAGAATGGCTTTGAAAGTGAAGGAAATGTACTTATTCATTTGGTTTGACTTACTGTTAAAAACCAGACGTGCATCTTTTATGTGTGATCATCTTGAAGCAGGCCCAGACTATATTCAGTAAAACCACTGTTTTGTTAAATAGGCAAGTAAGCTGAGCAAGGTTAGGTTAACTTAGCAAGATGTATTTTAATAGTAACTTCTACTTTGATTTTTTTTCCCTCCCTCAACCTTCTTACTAAGGCGAGATACCCTGATCACGAGAATGCTTTGTTTTTTGAGAACCGGGCCATTAAAATTTGTGCCTCACGGTCCTAATAATGTCTGACTTTTGGAAATTGTTGTGCAATAATGAAGCGTAAATTTCAGCACCGAGCATGATGAGATTTACTGATTACTTTAAAAACGGCATTATTTGTTTAGCCATAGAAACTAATCTTTGGAAATATTGATTTATCGTAGAATAAAACAGTATGTTTCCATTAAGATGAACATAAGAACATAAGAAGAGCCCTGCTGAATCAGGCCAAAGCCCATCGAGTCCAGCATTCTGTGTCACCCAGTGGCCCACCAATTGTACATGGGGATCTTGAGCAGAAAGAGAAGGCAAAACCCTCCCTTTCCCTTGACCCCCAACAAATGGTACTCAAGGGAATCCTGCCTGCCTCAACCAACATAGAGGTGGCACATGGACATCCGTTTTAATAACCACCGATACACTTGGCATCCATGAATCTATCCGACCCTGCCTTGAAGCTATCAAGGCTGACAGCTGTCACGACCCCTTCAGGAAGTGAATTCCATAAATCAACGACCCTCTGGGTGAAGAAATATTTCCCTTTATTTGTCCTCACTTTCTTAGCTATGAGCTTTAGGGAGTGCCCCCTTGTCCTGGTATTGTGTGATAGAGAAAAGAATTTTTCTCTATCCACCTTTTCTATCCCATGCATGATTTTATACACTTCGATCAAGTCACCCCTTAAACGCCGTCTTTCAAGGCTGAAGAGACCAAGGCGTTGCAATCTGATTTCGTAAGGGAAGCGCTCCATTTCCTTGATCATTCTTGTTGCCCTTTTTTGCACCTTTTCCAGTTTCATTATATCCTTCTTGAGGTGCGGTGACCAGAACTGTACACAGTATGGCTCTGGAGATTTGTGAGACTGAGAAGTGTGCTCTGTTTTTCCTCCCCATTTCAGAATATGACAGATACCTAGCATCTAGCAAAACTATGGCAGCAGCTTATCTAGACCCAAACTTGAACCATACGCCAAGCTCAAGCACAAAAATGCACCTCAGTTCCGGGGTGGAACGTTCTCTGGGGACAATGGAACGGGTCCTGAAAGTTTTTCATTATTTTGAAAGCAACAGTGAACCAACAACGTGGGCCAGTATTATCCGACATGGAGATGCCACAGATGTTTGGGTGAGTTGATTTCATGTTTTTAAAACGTTTAGCGCTTCTGAGGTGGAAGCCCTTCTCATAAGGTGAGTCAAGTAGCTTGTTGGCTGTGTTGAAGGAAAAGTATTCATCATGGTTCAGTCCAAGCCGGGAATAAACAACATGGTGACTGCTTTAGGAAGAAAGTTGCAGTTTATTGTAGAGGAGAGCCAGACAGGAAGATGGCTCTGGAAGAAAAAAGGGAGTGAGCACCTGTAGGGAGTGGGTTTTTATACCGTCTGGAGCCTTTTGTTTGGAGTTGTTTCTGTGGCATGAACTTTGATCTGACTCTGAGTTGCCTTTCTGGTATTCTGATGGTATTATGGTATTATGTCCCAAGGGTCATATCCTGCTTCCCTGGGGCTGTGGCTGATGACTCTTAGATTTTTTGTGTTGATTCTAGGGATCTTTCTTCCTAATCCCAGTTTCCTGACTCCAGTCTTTCTGACAAGATTATCATCTGCATTTTGCAAACTTGGTTTCTGTTTGGGACAGAGAGACTTGGGGTGGTGGTGGTGGTTTCTGCCTTTAAAATCCTTTAGGGAAATATATTCTGCCTTTTAAATATTTCCAAAAATATTTGTTCCGTGCTCTAGTTGTTTTTCCTTCTGTATGGACTCTTAGCCTTGAGGGGTGTGGGAGTTGAAGACCACAAGCATTAAAATTCGCCAAGGGTGGACACCCCTGGTCTGGAGGCTTCTTTACGTTTAGAGGTCTCATGCTAGAAGCCTCAAGATCTCTCCCCTTGGGGTGGGGGCGCTTATAGTTTAACAGATGCTGTCATGGCTACCAAAGAGGTTTGAGCATATGGAGTCTGGCTATACAGTAGTTCTCAATTTACAGCCGGATACTTAGCTATCATTTGAAGTTACGGATTCCCTCCCTCCCATCCCCCCAGGCTTCTTTACAATCCATTTTCAAAGTTATGGTGGCTGTGTGTGTGCATGTACACAAACACATACACGGTCACATGACTACATTTTGAGCACTTGGAAACCAGTTCACCTTTACAGTTGTTTGCAGGGTCCTACAGTCACATGATGACAATTTACATTTTTTTTCTGGTTTCTGGCTTTTACTTCTGGTTTCCAGCAAAGAAAAAAAAAAGCCCATTGGGGAAAAATGGATTTGCTTAAGGAATGCACTATGGCAGCATTCACTTAACCACTGGCGCAAAAGACGTCAGGCCCAGCCAGGTGATGTTTTAGCTTAACGAAACATTTAACTAGTTGTAACTCCTTTTCATTCTATTTCATTCTTCATGAATATCGAGATGGGTCAGATTCCTGAAATTTTTCTATGGACGTTGTTTTTGAATTTAGCCCCCCAAAATCCACAGAGAAACGAATGAACTGCCTATCATGGATTTGTGCCAACGTTAAGAGTTCAATATAACGTGAAGCTCTCATTTAAACTGCAATAAATGCACCCTTTCGGTAGAACAGCTGGATTTTTTTCCCCCTCTGAGTTGCAGAAGCTGTAGAGATGCAGCGTGACATTTATTTATTTATTTGTTTGTAAACTGTATAGGTCGCCTATCTTACCTCAAGATAACTGGGCAAACTTTTGCTTTGGAACTCTTATGTGCCATCAAGTTGATGTTGTTTCTTAGCAGTCACAAAGATAGACATTCTCTGGGATGATCTGTCCCTGGTTCTTCAGTACAAAAGCAACATATACGTGTTCCAGGATAATGGTGCATCACCACCACCACCACCACCACCACCACCATCATCATCATCAAGTTGGAAGGGACCTTGGAGGTCATCTATTCCAACCCCCTTCCCAGGCAGGAAGCCCTATACCAGTTGAGACAAATTGTTGTTTAATCTCTTCTTAAAAACTTCCAGTGTTGGAGCATTCACAGTTTCTGGAGGCAGGTTGTTCCACTGGTTAATTGTTCTAACTGTCAGGAAGTTTCTCCTTAGTTCTAGGTTGCTTCTCTCCTAGATCAGTTTCCATCCGTTGCTTCTTGTCCTGCCTTCAGGCGCTTTGGAGAATAGCTGGACTCCCTCTTCTTTGTGGCAGCCCGTGAGATATTGGAACACTGCTATCATGTCCCCCCTCGTCCTTCTCTTCATTAAACTAGACATACCCAATTCCAGCAACCGTTTCGTGTATGTTTTAGCCTCCAGTCCTCTGATCATCTCTGTTGCTCTTCTCTGTACTCTTTCTAGAGTCTCAACATCTTTTTTACATTGTGGTGACCAAAACTGGATGCAGGATTCCAAGTGTGGCCTTACCACAGCATTGCAAAATGGTATTAACACCTCACGTGATCTTGATTCTATCCCTCTGTCAATGCTGCCTAGCACTGTGTTGGCATGATCCAGTCTGGGTTGGTCACTGGGAGCAGAGGTTTATTCTTCCAACTTTTCAGTCTCGTGCTGGAGCCCATCATCAGGGAAGTTCACCTAGAATATGTCCCATTCTGGCGAGAGAAAATTCTTTTGGTTGGGTTTTGGTAAACTAATGTATGAATGTTTACAGCTAATGTTTCTTTATTACTAAATAATCTTATTTGGACACAGTTTATGCAAAGCTTTTATTCTGTTACATCATTCCCTTTTATATCAAAATATGCATTTGAAAGGTACTCAGAAAATCTATTAAAAAAACCCCACATTTTCTGTCAAGCTAAACATTTCATTTTTCCCCCCTTCCCACCTTTAGGGCATAATTCAGGAGATCGTGGACTGTCACAAAGTAAAAAATGTAGCCTGTTTCGGTTTACGGCTTAGTCACCTACAGTCCGAGGAAGTTCACTGGCTGCATCCAGATATGGGGGTCTCCAACGTGAGGGAGAAATTTGAAGTAGGACATGCACCAGAGGAATGGAAGTAAGATTCATTTCCGTCTTACTTATAAGGGCAAAAGGGTGGATGGAATTGCCTGAACGTATAAACTGCATCGCGGCCTGTCTACATGCTTGAAATAACCACAATGAAGTTTATGAAGAGACGGTTTTCTTCGTGCTCCTTAGGAATAGGGATGGTGCGAAACTGGATGTTTGGGTGAAAGTGTGTGCTGTCCCTTACACACACACACACACACACAAACACACACACACACACACGCAATAGTGGTTTAGTGGGTTTATTAATATTCCCCAGCAATTCCCTTCACCAAAACTGCAGAACTGTCCCAATTGAGTTCAGCCAAAAGCGAACCAGTTTTATCTGGTGGCCGCCTTCTGCCACATACTTCTCTACGACCGGTCATGGCCTTCCGGAAAAATCTAAAAACTCATCTTTGCCGGCAGGCCTGGGGATGATTGTGGTTGATTGCTGAATTGAATGTGTGTTTTATTGTTTTTTTTAAGATAACGTTGTTTGGGTTTTTTATTGTAATTTTATTGTTATATATATGTTGTTAGCTGCTCCGAGTCCCCGGAGAGGAGCGGCATACAAACCCAAATAAATAAATAAATAAATAAAATAAATAAATCTTTTTGACCCTTACATGACAACCCCAGATGAGTGAGTTGGGAGCACAAATATGAATCAGCAATCCATGATCATCAGGCTTGCACATGCAAAGCCAAGTCCTACAAAGATCTCTAACCTTCAAGGACCGGTCAGCTCTGGCCCATCCAGGCTTACTTCTCATAGTCATCGGCCTTCAGTGGGCAAGTCCTCTCCAATTTGCAATTCCTTTGAAATATGCTCCTGGCTTTCAAAGGCAGGAGTATCCAACCTTGGCAAGTTGAAGAACCGTGGACTTCGTCTCCCAGAATTCCTCAGCCAGCCATACTGGCTGGGGAATTCTGGGAGTTGAAGTCCACAAGTCTTCAAGTTGCCAAGGTTGGGCACCCTTGCTCTAGACCAGTGATGGTGAACCTTTTAGAGACCGAGTGCCCCAAAACCGCCCACTGCCCCCGCTCTGCCTCCTGCCCTGCCTGCTCCACCCCCACCTGCCACTTGCCCCACCTGCCCGCAGGCCAAGCACAACCTCTGTGGCCCACCGCAGCAGATTGCCCAGATCGCCCTGCAGCGCCGTGGAAGCCACGCCCTCCACCCACACCCCTCAGCATCATCTGCACCCTATGGGGCTCGAGGGCGGAGTCTTGTCCCTACTGCCTGGCTATGTCCTTGGCTCCGCTGCTCTGTGCAGGCCGTGCCTGGGGGTGACTCTCCTCCAGGGGGGCTGCTGATGAGGAGGGGGCCACTGGGGGAGATGGGGCTGGGGCGATGCATGTGCGTCCACAGAGAGGGCTCTGAGTGCCGCTTCAGAGGTTCGCCACCACTGCTCTAGATGCTCTCAGTTGGAGAGAACATGAGTAGCTGGGGGTTATTGGTTCCTTCTGAATGTGGTGGTCTCCCTGCAGGTGTTTCATGACCAGGCTAGGTAACCTCAGTGTTGAGGGGGAGTGAGGTCTGCTGTCTGTTTATATGCCATGGCTTGTCCTGTCAGTCTTGGGTGGGATGGCGTCTGTAGCTTGACGAGGAAAGTGTTTCTTCCTTGGTATGTTCTGGTGGTGTTTCTCGCTGAATCTGGATGGTGGCAGTAGTAGAATAGCACTTAGCAAGAGCACTCAGACTTATAAACCACTTCACAGGGCTTTACAGCTCTTCTCTAAGTGGTTTACAGAGTCAGCCTCTTGCCCCCAACAATCTGGGTCCTCATTTTACTGACCTGGGAAGGATGGAAGGCTGAGTCAACCTTGAGCCCCATCAGGATCGAACTGCTGGCGGTGGGCAGAGTTAGCCTGCAAATACAGCATTCTGACCACTGCGCCACCATGGCTCCTTGGTGTGTAGAGTGGATGTGGATTAGATAGGAGAGAGAAACACCCTCTCTCTCCCCCTGACTGGCATTTGGGAGATTCACCAATGGGAGCTTTTATCCTAATGCTAAATTGTTGTGATGGGCTAATAATGGGGAATTTCATGCCTTCGGTCACTCCGTCCCACAGTCACACGTGCTGGTTCACCGACTGTTCCTTGTGAGTTCCCTTATTCCCGAGTTCCTTTATACCGCCCCTCTCCCGAGTCCTTCGGGAGAGGGGCGGTATAGAAATTTAAATATATTATTATATTATTATTATTATTATTATTCCAGCAGGATTGTCGTCGTGATGCTCTGGTTCTGTCAACCTATTGCTCCCAAATACCTATATTGATTTTTAAAGGACTTTTGGGGGGGTGGAGAACCCAGTCTTTTATTACTGAGTTACATAAGCAGCTTTGGCCCCCCCTGTGCCAGATTGGTTGGCTTTTGCGTACATGAAAAAAATAATAGAATATCTCCCGAGGCCGCCTCTTACAAGGTATTTAGACCTTGTTCCAGAGTCTCTTAACCTTCAGGAGCGATTTAGTACTAAAGGAGGCATAAAGAGAGGAAGTAGAAAGGCTCCAAAAGCCTTCAAAACAATGGAAGCCTTTGAAAGCCCCTTTTGTGATGGAACTTGAAGCAATTCGTGCCCTTAATCCATCTTACGTTACACTCAATTTTACATGATTTTTCTCTTCCCTTCTTCGTTATTGCCTGTTCAGGTTGTCCTCGACTTACAGCTGTGTGACTTACGACCATTTTTTTTTCAAATGTACAACTGTTGCGGCATCCATACAGTCACGTGATCAAAATCTGGACGCTTGGCAATTGACTCATATTTATGACGGTTGCCGTGTCCGGGGATCATGTGGTCCCTCTTTTGCGACCTATGGGGAAGCAAAATCTGCTTAGCAGCTGAATAACTGCAGCAATTCACTTAACAACTGTGGCAAGGAAGGTCCTCCAATGGGTCAAGACTCATTTAACAACCGTCTTGCTTAGCGACATAAATTTTGGGCTAAAATTGTGGTCGTAAGTAGAGGCCTACCTGAACTGTAAATACGGCTGCAAATACCGAATGTCAAAATCGGTTAAAACATTGATCAATATCTTGGTTTTATTAACAAGGTATTATAGAGCAGTTTTCTAATTTTTTTTAATATTGTACAGTGGTGCTAATATTTAAAAGGCAACAGTACTAAATTCTCTCTTCCTGTATTGTAGGTACGAGTTGCGAATTCGATACTTACCGAAAGGATTTCTGAACCAGTTTACTGAAGATAAGCCAACGTTACATTTTTTATACCAGCAGGTAAAAGCAAACAGAAAAAAAGTGTCATAGATTTTGAAAACGTTTTTCAAGAATGGAAAATATATTTTGCTCATGTAAGGAATGGTACCAATGTAGAATACTGTTAGTAAAAACACTTTATTTGAAAGAATATTGTTTAGGGGGAAAAGGGATTGTTAGGCTTGATATTTCAGTGCATTAACGGATTGGTTATTCTGGAGTCTTCCAGAATTCAAGTTTGATATTTTGGGTGAATTCTGCAAATTTTCCAGACATTTGCTGTGTAACGTTATCCATTTTGTCCCCCAGATGTTGCAGTGTTGTAAATTCTAAAGCTGTGAGAACTTCAGAAATCATTCAGAAATAATTACTTAACATGAACCAGAGAATTGGTATTCAAACATTCAAAAGGTCCAAAACTAAATTGACAATGCCAGGATAGTTAAGAGAAAGTACATATTGTACAGACAAAATAATGGAGTAAATGCTGATTAACCTGATTTTTTAAAAAGATTTTTCTGCAAGTGTGGGGGGGAAAAAAGAGATACCAATGCTTTCTGTGATCCAGTTCTTAAAACACTAACACCTTTTTTTTCAGTCTTGCATGGAAACCTGGAAAAAAATGCCTAATTCAGTGGCTAGCAAAGAGATATTACATTTGGGCAAAATCCAAAACTCTCATTTTCAAAGTAAGAAGAGCCGTACGAAGTTTTAAAATATTTTTTGTATGATGCCTTATTACTGGTTTGAGGAATACTTTTATTTTTTAATTTGTTTATTTTTTTTTGTATGGATGAATGGTACATACCCATTTCTTGATTATTCCAGCATTCTATTTATTGTGATTTTAGACTGGTTTTTTTTTACTTGTTCTAGTACAGGGCTTTTCAACCAGTGGTACGGATACCACCTGTGGTACATTGGCACCTGGCAGGTGGTACGCGACCATCCTAGAAAAGTGGTAGCGGGGAAGGGGAATGAGCTGAACCGGTGGCAACACCGCACAAGCCTGAGCGAGAGATGGTTGGAGCTGCAAGGCTGTCAGGGCTCAGCAGAAGCGCCAGGATCAGTGCCGCTTTCCAGCTGATCGGCACTTCTTCGGGGCTGTCAGGGCTCAGTGGAAGCACCAGGATCAGCACCAGGCTCCAGCTGGAGCTCGGCGCTGATCCTGGTGCTTCTGCTGAGCCCAGAAGAAGCACCGATCATCAAATGTTACCAATACTTAAAAAGGATGGAAATCTCGATGAATGGCAGAAAGGTATAAACAAATTCATTTGGGATGGCAAGAAACCAAGGGTTAAATTTAAAATTATTCAAGACACAAGAGAGAGAGGTGGTCTGAAAGTGCCTAATTTTAAATTATATTATTATGCAGCAGTTCTAGTGGTTATAAGTGATTGGATTAACTTAACAAATGAAAGAATATTAAATATAGAAGGATATGGGTTAGTATATGGGCTCCACGCGTATTTAGTTTATGACAAAAAGTTGGATAGGAGTTTTAAAGAACATATAATAAGAAACTCTGTCTTGCGAGTCTGGAAAAAGTATTATTATAAGTTAAATGGTAAAATTCCTTTATGGACAGTTCCCAGACACGCAATACAGAGTATAGGTATACAACAAATTCAAGACGTGGTGCCCTATGATAAACTTTTAAATAAAGAAGGGAATAGCATAGAACTGAAATCATTAGATAAATTAAGGGAGGAAGGTATAGCTCATAATTGGTTTTATCATGCACAACTTCAAGCCAGATGGCAAAAAGATGTCAAGATGGGTTTTTCTTTAAAGGATGATGAAAAATTAATTATACAAATTAGAGATCAAAGAAAGATGCATATTAAAAGAATATATGATGCTTTAATTGAAATTGATTCTGGAACTGAATTAATTAAAGACTGTATGATTAAATGGGAAGGTAACTTCGGCCACCCAATTATGATGGAAACTTGGAAAAGAATATGGGTGAAAAATGTTAAATTTACACAAGCTCAGCATCTAAGAGAAAATTTTTATAAAATGTTTTACAGATGGCATTTAGATCCCAAAAAATTATCGTCTATGTATCCAAATTTGCAACCCAAATGTTGGCGATGTGACTCTATGGACGCTACTTACTTTCACATTTGGTGGTCTTGCAAAAAAATTAAGGCTTTTTGGATAAAAATATGGTGGATTCTTCAAAATATTTTGAAAAAGCGTATTGAGTTTGTATCACAGTTGTTTTTGTTGGGTATTACAAAGGATTGTTCCACCACAGAGACTAAGCTGATTTTGAACTTGATTACTGCTGCAAGACTGTTGGTGGGACAATATTGGAAGTCATCTGAAATACCATCTATTGAAGAATGGACATTAAAAGTTACCCATCTTGTGGAGATGGCCAAGATTTCGGCATACCTGAAGAACCACTCAAATGAAACGTTTTTGATGGACTGGAAGAAATGGATTGATTATATGCAAAAGAAATATCAGTTGAAAGAATTAGATTTGATATATAGTTAAATAGTTTAATATAGTAGTTTAGTGAGGTTTCTTGTGTTTTTACCCTGTATTCATTCTGGGAAGTCGGGGGGGGGAGGGGGGAGGGAGATAATATACGTTAGCTTATGTTTCTCAACTGTAGTTGGGGGCTTAGGGATTAGATAATTTTTGTAGGATGCTCGGTAGAATTGTAGCTAGTGTTTTGGATGGCGAGGAGGAGGAGCGAAAATACAAGAGGAGTGGGCTGGTGGAGGGTGTTCTGGAGGGGGGTTCCGAGCAGTTCTTTGTATTGTTTATTTTTATTATGTAATTTGTTTGTTTTCAGTTGAGTTAATAGGTTACTATGTTATAATTGTTAAAAGTTTTTTATAAAAAATTTTAATAAAAAAATTATTAAAAAAAAAAAAAAAAAAAAGAAGCACCGATCAGCTGGAATGTTGCAGCATCTCCAGGGTCTTGTGATTTACATTCAGATGCTTGGCAACTGATTCATATTTATGACGGTCAGTGTCCGAGGGTCATGTGAAGTGACCAAAACCTGCTGCAACCACCCAGCAGGCGGGGGGAATAAAAACAAAACACCCCCCACCCCACCCCCACTGCCAATCCTCAACAGGAATGCTCACAACAATGAAAACCTTGGACAGGAGGAAGAGTGTGGCCGGACGGGCAGGCAGGTGTCTTGCTCGGCTGTGGCTTGGGAGGCACTTTTTTCAGTGCTACTGTAACTTCGAACAGTCACTAAGAGAAGTGTTGTAAGTCGAGGACTGCCTGTACTTTATCACTTTTTTCCTTTTTTTGGGGGGGGGTCATCAAGTTTTTGACACCTTGCTAGGCAACTGGTGGTACACGGATGTTGCCATATCCTAAAAGTGGTACAATGGGTGAAAAGGTTGAAAAGCCCTGTTCTAGTATTTAAACTTCGGTGATCCATTATGATCTTTAGACTTGAGCTCAGCTATGGATTTGAGCCCCATTCTACCTGGGTTGCAATTTGCTTCAATTAATCACCACAGGAGAGTAAAAGGAAGCCATCATGCAGCTCTCATTTTAGATGCCCTCTTGTTTAAGGCCATATTCTCTCTCGGGCTTTTGGAGAAGAGAACAAGCAGAAAGAAGTAGGTTTAAGCACACAAATTCTGTAAATCTTTAGGAAACATTAATGGTAAGTCATGATTGTTAAACAAGCTGGTTTACACGTTGATACAGTGGTGAGATCAACTTTATGAACTGTCAGTTCATACTTGTGCAGCATTATAACAAAATATGAATTCGTTAAGCAGCTGAGAAGAATATTTGCATTAAATATTAACTAACTAACTCTTATCTGCTCCTCCCATGTCGCATGTTGAGTTTGACAACAACTCAAGGAGTGGGAGAAGAGAGACAGCTGGGATTTCTCCGAGGGGGGAAAGGACAATTTTAAAGTCATTTTGCTTTGCCTGTCAGCAATCAATTCCTGTTCCCAGTCATTAATATCCTTGCTATGGTGTGATGCCTGTAATTAGGGGGAAAATGTCAAAGATCAGCTTGTCTTAACGTGAAAAGTGTGACCTTGTCGATGAGGCAACTGAAGGCAGATGGCCGACTGTAAGACAAATAATATTTTTTTTAAGTGCCATGAAGAAAAGTAGTGTTGGCTGGTTTTGTCGGAGGCACACATATTTTGTTCAATTTTTTTAAACATTTTTTATTAATAGATATATATTTGTACATGTAAACCAGGAAAAAATTCAAGTTAACTGCTATTCAACTTAATACAATCACTTTAAATTTGTAAATATTCTCACTCCGTATATCAAGATTTAACTATAAGCCAGATACATTTTCTTTGATTGGTGTTTCTCTTGTATGTAGTCTATCCAATGTTTCCAGTCCAACATATATTTTTCATTTGAGCGATCCTTCAAATATGCCGATATTTTAGCCATTTCTGCCAAATTTATAACTTTCAAAGTCCATTCTTCAATAGATGGTATTTCTGGCTTCTTCCAGTATTGTCCCACCAACAGTCTCGCTGCTGTGATCAAGTTCAGAATTAAGTTCGTCTCTGTGGTGGTACAGTCTTTTATGATCCCTAACAAAAACAACTGAGGTAGAAATTCAATACGCTTTTTCAAAATGGTTTGGAGTGTCCACCATATTTTTCTCCAGAAGGCTTTAATTTTTCTACATGTCCACCATACATGAAAATATGTAGCCTCCATACTATCACATCTCCAACATTTAGGTTGGATGTCAGGGTAGATACATGATAGTTTTTTTGGATCTAGATGCCACCTATAAAACATTTTATAAAAGTTCTCTCTTAAATGTTGCGCTTGCGTAAATTAATTACATTTTTCACCCAAATTCTCTCCCACATTTCCATCGTGATAGGTTGCCCAAAATTTTGTTCCCACTTTACCATACAATCCTTGACTAGTACGGTTTCAGAGTCAATTTCTATCAATACACTGTACACTCTCATCATCAAGCTGGGGGAAAAGGCCGAGGGAGAAACGTGGTGAATAACTTTCTGCACTCTGTGTCTCAGAATTTATGGTAATTTCATAGAACTATAAACTCACAACCATTCAGGAGAAGATACGAAATTGGATTAGCTTGCTTTTGGAATGATTAAAATTTACAAGTTTTACGCTATCATCAAACCAACTCAGGAGGTGCGATAGTGAGGAAAATGGCTACGTAAAATATTACGAGGACTCCTCGTTGATGAAAAAAAGGCTAGGCGTTGAAAAGCATAGCGTTTTATAGAAAGTAGATTTTGCGGCTGTAGCAATTTCAGAATTTCAAGGGATGCTTCTCAAAACGAATAGTTAGAAGCGGGTGCAGATTTGCATGACTTTAGAAATTAGATCCAGCTAAATAAGAATATTTCTTTTTTTTTTTTATAACAAACTTTATTGGTTTTTTAACTTTTACAACAGAATGCTCAAGACACACCGTGGTGCTTAGGTGGTCAATCATCGAAAAACAAAATAATATAATAGCTCAAGTAAATACATTAAATGTTCCCTCTCTATTTCCCTCAAATGATATAACCTATTTAACATAATCCATTTCTACATTACATATCTATAAATCCTAATCCTGTTTTGAGCTTTATTAATTTACAATTACCATAGTCCAATTTAACCTTAGATAAATGTATTATCACTTTGGGTATCCCTTTTAAAATACTAATCCAGATATATTCTAATTCATAATCTCATAAATCATTGATTTTATCACAGATCTCTCTTATTACTTCAAATAGCATTTAAATCTCATTCAAATAATTATCATATCTAAAAAAAAGAACAGACCTATTATTACACAAAACATCGTCTTACTAACTTAACACACTCAATTAATTGTTAAAGCTATCTGAATTTCTAAAAGCCTCTTTCATATTCTTATTCTCATTCCATTATGAAATAATTTTCATACAAATAAACATATTATTCAAGAAAATACATTCTTACTCTGTTTAACATATATATCCTAATAATCACAAATTTTCAACTCTAAATCTTAATCCTTAAATCAGTCCATATTTCTCAAAACCTTTTTAATCCATTACATATAATTTGAAATTTCTCTTTTTAGTCTTATTCTGGCTTTCTTCCTACGCCAAGCAGGCTTCCATAACAAAGCCTCTATTTCAGCAAATAGATCTCCCATTATTGCTTGTAATATCATTTGGGTCAGTAAAAGACCTCCCATCCTCTGTTTTTGATGCCTGGTTCCTGTCTGCTAGATAAAACACTCGATCGTGTCCAATTTTATAATTAATAGTTGATTATCAAGGTTGTCATAATTCTCCAACAGTTGTAATTTCAAGTCCATTTCTGTTAGTTTTGCAATTGTAGATAGTTTAGTTACAATCATTTTTTGGTCATCCAAAATCTCCTTAGGTTGTGTGTAAATTAATTCTTCTTCTGTTGCTTTTTGGTCTGTAGAATGATCAAGTAGAGTCTGAAGGTCAGTTTGTAAATTCACAGTAAAATTTCTGTTTATTATTTCTGCAGTTCTCTCTTTTATTTGGGAACATATTTCCTCAGTAGCTTCATACATTTTTTTCAGTATGAGTTTACAGTTGAGTTGTGAGTATGATTTCTCCATTTCAGTAGTAACACAAACAAAAAACAGTTAGAGTTAAATTTCTCCACAAGATGTCTTCAGTAAACTATGAAAGTCTCTTCCAGACATCAAGAATGAGATTAGCAAAGTCAGAGCTATGGAGTCTCTTTTCTGGCTTCTCATAGAGTTGTTTTTTTTCCCAAACAATACAGATTTATCCCTTTAAAAAAGTAAGTCCAAGACATAGGGAGACACTATTCTCCAGCTTAGAAGATATAATAATAAAGTTTTATGACAAGGATTTTTCCAGGGCCCCCAAGTAGCCAAGAGTAAAAATAGTCAATAAGAAGTTTTTTCTTTTGTTATGGAAAGCTCTTTCCCCCAGATAAACAAAGGCAGCTCTTTCAAAGCAGGGAAGTAATTCCAAAAGACTTTTGACAGGAGAGTAGTTAGGCAGAAGGAGAGAGAGAAAAATCTCACCTGATCATCCCCGATGGTTTCTTAAAACTTAGATGTTCTTTTGACTTTCAGCTGGAGCAGCTAAATAATCGGCCATGTTACTGGCCGATCTTTCTCTATGTCGGCCCTGAGGAGCTGCCTCAGACCGCAGAAGGAGCTGCCTCCTCCCCCCACAATCAATGAGAGTCTTCCTCATTGGTAGTCACCCCTCCAGGGTGACTTTTCGACCAGATTAAGGGTCTACCGGCAGAGGAAAAGCAGGTAACGAAGAGAGAGAGCCTCTTCGTGTGCCTACAGCCACTGCAACCCAAACCAGAAGTCCTAAATAAGAATATTTCTGAACGTTACTTGTTTAGAAACAAATAATACCATGTATGTGTTTAAGCATCTCCTATCCAGTCCTTGAAACAGGGTTTGATAGACGTGGTCAGTCTTTCACGAAGCTCACCTCAAAATTGAGAATATAGAACACACAACAATAGGGTTAGATGTCTTCTAATCTAGTGCTTCTCAACCTGTAGTCCCCGGGCCCCTGGGGGGCTGAAATGTTGTTACACGGAGTCCGCAAAGTCTTGAAGAAATGTAATTTTTTAAATCTTGAGTTAAATCATGGGGGGGGGATCTGGGGCCATGGTCCCTGACCACAAAAGCTCTCTAAAGGGGGTCCACGCTGAAGAGGAGATTGAGAACCACTGTTCTAGTCTGATCCTTTGCTCAAACAGGAGACTCTGTGCTATTCCAGTCAAGTGGCTGTCCAATGTCTTCTTGAAAATTCAATTTTCAAAGTTTAATTGTGGGTGAGAGAGTTGCCTTGGCATGTGTTGCTTAGACCTGGCTGGGCACATGGTGGGTGGGTGGCCAGAAAGTTTCAGATGGAATGCCATTGTTCTGGAGACGGAGGATTGTTAGGGTGCTGCCCCACAGGTATGAGTGAGCGTGAGATTGGGTCTTAGAGATCAATTGGGATTCCCACTACTGTACAAACCTCACTTTTGGGTACTGGCTTCCTTCAGCTTCCCTGCCACATCTGTTTAATGCCATATTTGGGTTGATGGTGGTGAAGATCTCTGAGCTTAGGGTTCTGGGGGGCTTCAGCCCGCTTTCCCTGGCTCTGGACTTGAAGGCAGTATAGAAATTCATGGCTGCCATGATGACTCAGCTTAAGTGGATGGGAGGGTTACACTTGCCTGGGTTTCTGGCCAGTTATAAAGTGATCTAGAATTGGAGGATATTATCATAAACCCTTGTCTAGTAGCACTCCATACTACTTTCTGTTGACTGCCTGGAGCTTACGACTGCATGCTCACACTTCACAGGAGAGCTAGATCTACTCATGAGGTCTTCCATGGACCCAGGTTGGGTTTCAGAGGGAGCTTGTTCTTGTGGCTTGGTTCATGGTTGTGCATGAGACCTTGGATGCTTGGAACGAAGCAACAGCAGCTTTAGATCTGATTGGGTCTAAGGTGGACTCTCACCATCTGCAGACCTTGGAGTGCCCCATGATTTACCAAAGACCTCTGGAAGATGAAGCAACACAAAAGACACCTGCGGTGCTGCTGGAGCAAACGCAACTGGACAGAAGATGCTTTATTAGGATTTACCTTGTAGCACGGAAAGTAGCAAATTGTGCTTATTTCATGCCCTTACTGCTTATTGTGCTCATGGAAACCTAATTTCTCCTGGGCCAGGAAAATACATGCAAGGTCATTGTGAAGCCTGTTCTCAGCACCTAATGGGTAAAATGGCTCTTAGCTACACTCCAGCTGAGTCGGACTCAACAATTTGGAGATTGACAGAAGGCATAGTTTGAACATGAGGTGAATCTTACACAGACTGTAGTCTACTTGGAACAATGTTGGATTATTTCATCTGATCTTTGAACGAAATAGTCCTTGTATTTGAAATAATACTGGTAGTTGACTTGTATTTATGACCCATCCCTGCTTGCTTTGCTCTTAGGTGAAAAATGACTATATGCTAGAGATAGCAGATCAGGTGGACCAGAAAATTGCCTTGAAGCTAGGGTGCCTTGAAATCCGGTAAGACCACCTTTGAAATACTCATTACTAAATAGAACAACTTACTTTAATCTCAGTGTCCTAATCAATAAGTAGAATCTTCAAAATGTATTGTAGCAGAAACAATAGAATTTTAAAATGTGGACACTTTTATTATGAAAAGTGCTCATGCTCTATCTGTTCCATTCCAACCTAGACTTAAGTAGCTTTTTAGCTAAGCAGTTAATTTCAGGATGTTAAAACAGCCACATTGTGAGTTGACTCTAATTTGTGAATGGTAAAGATTCTGGCTAATCTTTCAGTAATAATTTGTTTCTACCTCCTGCAGTAACGTCTGGCCTAATGTTTCATAATTGTTGAAAGAAATATTTTTGCAGAGCAAAAGACTAGGAAAAGCAAATTCAGGAACATTTGAAATTGCTTATTGCAAGGAATAGAATCCTTCTGGACCTAAGAAAAATTGGCCAATTGTGTGACATGAAGGTGGTCTTTTCTAAAAAGGGGGGATTTTTGAACTTCATTGTTTTTTTCTATCACCTTTCCAGGCTTAAGCTCAGCAAAAGAGATTTTGTGGTACCCTACTACTGTGCAGTGACTTACTAAAGCTGTCATGTAGTAGATTTTTCTCGCTATGAAATAAATGAAAGGCCACCACTTCATAGGAAAATTAAGGATCATTTTGTGTAAAGGATCTTACGCATCTCACTTCCTGGTTGGGGTGGAGGAAACTTTTGATTGAGGATTCCAAACAACAGTTGCTATTCATATATTTTACCAATTTTAAAATCTTACACACATCACTCTTCAGTTGTATACTAGGATATTGAGTAGAACTCGACACTGGGATTTAAGTAACATATCCCCAACTTTCAAATCTATATAAACAAAGGATAAAAAGAAAACAAAGTTAGTAAGTTCCCATATAGTATAAGAGCAAATTTTAGAATCCTTAAAGCATATTTTCATTGTTCATTATCTTGTAGTTTACACTGTTGTGTTAATTCTTCAGCTGTCTCGTATAATAAGGCTAGGAAAGCAGCAATCAGTATGAAATTAGTAACAAATCAAGCAACAGAAAAATTAGGATAGGAAGGGGAGACCAAATTGCAATTTTGAGTTCAAGTCTCAGAACAATGGTGCTTTCCGAGAATACTAACGTTACTAGTGAGTAGTAATGGGAATGATTAAAATTGAATTTTTAAAGGGGGCGTACAGAGGAAGGTCTGGGGAAGACAGTAGCTGATGACCCAAAATTTGATCTCTTAAAATCCTTCGGTCTGCTCTCCCCAGAAGTTCTTGAGCACTTTAGAAGGACCTTTTCTGCCAAAACTAGAACAGAGCTTGGCTGGGTGGACAGAGGAGCAGCAGAATGTAGGAATTGGATGAAATAAGCTCTATAAATTCTTTACACCTGGCCAGAGCTAGTTTAGTGGGAAGTATAAATTGTCAATGAGATTTACTACAGCAGAACTCAGCATAATTAGAGACTGTAACTTTAAGAGTATAGGACCACCACTTTTGCTTCTTTTCCACAATGAATATTTCATAACACCTAAAATATGTCAGTTAAGTGACATCGGCATCCCTTATCCTTTTAGATTGCTGCTTGACAGGTCCATCACATCGCTCATTATCCATCACCCATCACTTAAAAACATTAGAGTGGATATCCATAATCTGACATCACACGAGAGGACCAGAATTCATTCTGAGTTTTATATCTCTACATGTACTGCAGCTATAATTTTAGATGTTATACTTTTGAACATTTTCCTTCAGTCACTGGGATGTGAAATACATCTCCAGTTTGACGTTCAGAAATCTGTGGAAAGTTTTAAAAACTTTACAATGATTGATCTCCTGTATGTTTAGTCCAACAACGGTGTGAGTGTGTGTCCTGTTAGGCATGTTTCTGAGTGTTCCCAATCTGTGCTTTAGTTTGGAATTTGCCTAGGTAAGTAAATAAATACATTTATTTCCCACCTTTATAATAACATATAAGCACTCAAGGCAGCTTTCAGTAATAAAAGATAAAACCCAAAAGCTGAAACATAACTGAAATCAGATTTGAAATCAAGAGAGTTCAGCTTTAAGACCACTGCCTTTTTTTTTAAATATATAATTTCAGGAGATCATACTACGAAATGAGAGGCAACGCACTGGATGAAAACTCAAACTATGAAGTCTTAGAGTAAGTATGTGGTTGCAGTTTTGTTAGGACACTCAAAAATTTTTCTGTTAGAACAGGGGGTCTTCAAACTCGGCATGCTGGCTGAGGAATTCTGGGAGTTGAAGTCCATGAGTCATAAAAGGGCCGAGTTTGAAGACCCCTGCATTAGAAGGAACACAATAGTTGCTCTTGGAAGTAAGAATGCAAAGGTTGTCATTATTGTTCTAATTAAGGTACAATGAGAATTTCTAAAAACCTAGTGAATTTTTGACCTCTGAGCTTATTGAGGAAATAAGAGCTCATTGATTCTGGCTTGACCGAGAGAAATTGGATTTAAAAAATCATTGACATGGGCTGCAGATACAGTTCTAACCAAATTTCTCCAAAGGTCTAGAAGAGCTTTGTATCCAGTCCCACAAAAAGGAGCTGTTTTGCTGAGGCCATTAAAGTGTGGTTTTTGTTTCCATTGCCTTTAAATGGATGGAATTTAAAAGGACTCGTTGCTAAAGCTTTTGTGATGAGCAGGAAATCATACATCAGGACTGCATTTATAACTTCAAGGGAAACTTTGTGGGTCTATTACAAAGAATCACCACTAGTCAGGTGATCCAGATCATTAAATAGGGACAGGAGAGAGTAAAGTCATATATTTTGGATTTTAAATTACTTGTAAGAGATGGAAGGCTGGAATGATTTGGCCCCGATTGACTGGTTTAGAGAATGGCTGGTTATAAATCTGGGAGATGAGCTGGGAAGGCAACGCACACCCCAGGTTTTTTTTGGGGGGGGGGAAATAACAATGTTTTTTTAAAAATGAATTTGATTGACTATTGGCATCCGTATTTGTATTCTAGCACAATTCTTCTAAAATAGAGTGTATTATTGTTTCACATGGTTAAAACGCACAACATTTTTCATGCTTATTTCAGGAAAGATGTCGGTTTAAGAAGATTTTTTCCAAAGAGTTTACTGGATTCAGTAAAGGTAATGTTGCATTCTGCTCAGACATTACTGGACCCTAAGTTTTGATCATTCTATTTTTGGCTCTTTCCAAGGATGCATTTTATTTCATCCAGTTATATACATATATGCCATTTCTCAAAAAAAGAGAAATGACTTTTCTAATGACTTGTAAAAATCTCCAAACTGGAACCAAACATATGTGCTATTGTATCAGGTGCTTTCTATTCATTCCTGGACTAAGTGGAACCACGTTGGTACTATGTGGCTTGGATGTGGTGCATCCCATACTAACATCTGTCTATTTCATTATCAAGGCCAAAAAACTACGAAAAATGATACAGCAAACATTTCGACAAGTTGCCAACCTCAATAGAGAAGAAAGTATTTTGAAATTCTTTGAGATTCTCTCACCAGTATACCGATTCGATAAGGAATGCTTCAAGTGTGCCCTTGGAGTAACTATGGTGCTTTCAACTCCTTGGACACCGCGCAGAATAATTATTCTAATTTTAATGTTGAGTTTAGCACTTTATTCTTAGCAACTAGACAGAAGACAAATGGGCTAGTTCTTTGCTTAAGATGCTAGTCAATTTTCTTTGTGGATGATGATTATGCTACTTATTTTTAAACTGTTTAATTCTTCTATGTTTCTAACAGACTGGGAGTTTAGGAACTAGATTAAAGGACTGCAAGGTTACAGAAATGTGGAATTACTTTAAAATGCAATTTAAAGGTTAGCTAGGGTGATAGTAGTGGAAAATAGGTAACTGTGTCTCACCTGCTCCCTATTGTTGGGCTTGGAGAAAGGATTTAATTTTGAAAAAAATGTGCGATGGCCAATAACACGTGTGGCACGAGGGTTACAGTGACCACTGAAGCATTTGTGCCTTCTGCTTTTAAAATGGGGTAACTCTTCAAGGTGTTGGGAGTTATAGCATAGGAATATTTATTTTATTTAAATTATTTATATCACTGCCCATCTTACAGTAGTGGGTCTGGGTGGGTTACAAGGATAAAAATACAAACCACAACATATAACCCGTGGTGCCCAAGGTTAAAACAACAATCCTAGAGACTGAAAAAATACATCATCTTCAGCAGAGCTCCCTAATCCCAAATGCATTATGAAATCAGTTTTTCGGTCTCTTCTGAAAGGCTAACATAAGTGTACTCTATTAAGGTTTATCCAGTGTTTGAAGTGTAATCTATTAGTCAAGTATCAGTTTGTTTAATTGGGTGATAACAAAGATCTTTATTCAATGTTCAAACGTTTTCTTCCCAAACGTTCACTGCTTCTTTTCCATATTAACCATAAAAGCCCAGCTGGATTATTTCAGTGGAATTGGCCATCGGTCCAGAAGAAGGAATCAGCTACCTTAAGGACAAAAGATCCAATGTAAGTCCTACAGTGGGTTATGATGAATTCACATCTGAGCAAATTTTCAACTTTGCCGTTACTTTCTGTGGGAACTGGGCCAGTATTATGAAGGAAGCTTATTTTTTTTTTAAGCAGAATACGAAAGAAAGGAAACCGAATGATACTGCTTTATCTCCTTAATTCATAAGCGTTTCTCATTCAGTATGATTTTTAGCTCTACTTCTAATTTACTGTCACTTGTTTTACAGTTAATGCATTTTTGCACTTTCAGTACATTTTTGTTTTTCATCTTGTTTGAGAGGTTGGATTTTTATTTTACGGAGATTTTTTTTTTTGTAAACATATTACTTAGATTTAAGGCAGTTTATGTGCTGGAAGTGAAGCAATTCCCAGAATTGGAAGAACACAAGGCTAGCGATCAGATGAGGAGGCCCAAACTCATTGGCAGCCTTGCCTTGCAATGAACACAAAGACATATACATTCAATTTTGCTGCTGTTAGGATTGTCGGATGAGCAGGCACAAAAACAGCCAGGGAAGTAATTGAAGCCTGGGAAATGAGCCCTTGTCAGTCAACAGGATGCACCCCCAAGTTTATCAAGTTACTTGGCAGCACAAGGAAATAACAGCCAATGACTTAATAGCCAGCCAGCAACACCCCAATCTACATCTAAAAAGCCACATACAACAGGCACCCTATAAATACTTCACACATAACTGCTCAAAACACACATTCAGTTAGAGAGAAGATCCCTGAGGGTGGGCTCCAAGTACGAGTCCGAAAGCTCGGAAGATCAAAACTTTGGTCCCGGTGACCGATCCTGCAGCATTATCCTGGGACACGTATATCCACCTTCATTTGTCAAAACCCAAAATGCATGATTCGTATTCCCATGGTAGGTTTACAGTCAGTTTTCATGTGGGCTCTGGGCCAACATTACCCTCACTAAACAGCCAGCTGATCAGGCAAACTATTGCCAACTATTAATTGTCTCTTTTGCCCCTTCAGTAGGACGTAAGATGGACACAGGGCATGGATAACAGGGAAAGCTAGTGAAACCACAGGAATGCTCAGAAAAATAGGATTTATTTGCACGTCCCGTGTTTTGTATCTGGTGGTGTTTCTGCCCGCGCTGGTTCTTCCTCCCCATATTTTCCTTCTGTTTTTCTCTAGCCCACCCATTTGGCAGATTTCCATCAAGTACAGACCATCCAGTATTCAGCTAATGAAAACAAGATCCGAAAAGGAACGCTCCAGATGAAAATTGCCGGAGCGCCAGAGGTAAGTCTATGGATGCTTCTTCTTCTAGGTTTGTGAGGAATGAGGCAGGGCAGGCAGCGCATTTGAGTTGCAGCCCCCCGTATTATGGGGTAGCCCACCTCTTGACAATTAAACTAAGGTGGGATTTCTGGCCCTAGGAAGCTACGAAAAACTGAACTGTCTCAGAAGGCATTGGAACTTGTTACTTTCATCTGTCTGATTTTTTTTTTTATGCTGCTTTTAAATTTTGATGTCAACCACCCTCGGAGCGATTTTTTGAAATCAGGAAGAACAAAAAGTAGAATTGGTAACTAGTTGGATACATGAAGATTAATTTTGAAATGTGTAGAGTCTGTGGATGCATCCATGCACAGAAGTCCTCTCATATACCTGGAAGGCTTATACTGTTCCCAGAACAAAGTTATCCTGCTTCTGTTAACATCGGCCCCAATCTCGCCGGTCACACTTTTCACACGTTCTGTGCTCGTTGGGAGTTCCTCCAGATGGAGGAATTTAAGGCATAAGAACTGGCGATTTCCCCCCCCCCAGCCCTCCGAGTACTTGTTTCTCTTTACTGCCTCTCATTTGCATGCTCTTCTCTAATGTAATAGTTCAGCAGCTGTGCTAAATGTTTGTGTCTGCAATAAGGCCTCTTTGTTCAGGGCACTATTTTTCCCCTCCCTCCCTCTCTCTCTTGTAGCCTCTGACAGTGACAGCACCGTCCTTAACCATTGCAGAGAACATGGCTGACTTGATAGACGGCTATTGCCGACTGGTCACAGGGGCGACCCAGTCTTTTATTATCTGAACCCAGAAAGGTAAGAGGAAACATTTTGTGTAAGTGTTTTTGTTGTGGTCATTTTTTTTGTGATGCCCTATAACTGAGAAGAAATTAGTGGCAGCACCTCTGCATGGGTAACTGATCAGATATATAAGGAGATGAAAGTCAGCAGGATTCTGGTAACGTGTTTTCAGATTTGCAAATTTTATTTAAAAGGTACACATTTTCCTGAAGTACAGCTTGCTTCTTCATAACCTAAGCTTGTGGGTTATTTTAAATAAAAATTGATAGAGTAAAAAAGGGCCAGGTTCCTGATCGTTGACTAACATAGCACACCTCTTACAATATAACTAGATAAAAATACATACAATTTCTGCAAGAGACTATATCAAGACAAACTAAAACAGCTATTCCAGTAGTTATGATAATACTGTAATTCTATAAATGATAACACTTATATGTCATGTTGAATAACAATTGGTGCCCACAATGCTCTTCTTTTCTGCCTATGACTTGTCTATCTCTGTTTAGTTCATAGTTTTGTTTGGATCTGTAACTGGGTAGGAAATTCTCCTCTTGACACTGACATTAACTGCTCAGATATAATTTTGTTGATGTTTGCATGTGAATCTCCTCCTCCAAAGAGTTAGTGAAGCTTGCTTGATTCTTCTGTCCCCATCACAGAGACCATGGGGAAGGAATTAATTAGGCTGAGACGTATTGATTGCTCCAAATTGCCCATATTTGAAAAGGGATTCTAATTTTAACCCTGTTGTTAGAAATCCAGCCTTGCTATTATTAAAAATTATAGCAGCAGAAATAAAAACTGATACAAGCCAATAAAATAAAAGAATAAACATAAAACTAGGAAGTGCAGAAAAAAATAGAAAAGAGAGGAGAAGAATAAAGAAAAATATATAAAGAAACGACTTCCCCCTTCATCACAATAACTATAAACAATTTCAGTAACTTATCAGCTTCTTTTAAAATATAAGAAATGGTCCCCCCTCTCTCCCTCCCCTGTATCCCATCTCTTATCTTAAAAGCCTTGTCACTCAGTCCTGATCAGCACAGATAACAACATATGTACTTTAATCTTGTTCAAATAAACCAGCTTTATATTCATTTGACTTTTATCAATCTTGATTTTCAGCCCTTTCAAATAATTCCTAGAACTTGATTTCTTTTCATTTTCTTTTCATTTTTTTCATTCCATCGTCAACGTCACCTACCAGTTCAGAACTCCCCACTTTGAAAGAATGCTGCAGAGACCACGAGGATGCACCGAAGACCACCACTTTCCCTCCGTTCAAAGCGCACCACAGTTTTGGATGGGCGTCTCCGAGTTTTTCTGTGGATTCAAGCTGGCCTAAAGATGGGAGAATGTTTACGTTATATGCTTGGAATCTGGGGGGGGGAAACGATATCCTGAAGATTTGCAGTAGCCAAGAAAACTCTGCTGTCAACCTCCTTGGTCCAGGACGGGCAACCGAGAGGGACTGTAGCAACACGTGTGATGTGGCAACAAGAAATGCTACTGAATACGGTTGGAAGGGACCTTTGAGGTCTTCTAGTCCAACCTCTGCTCAAGCAGGAGATCCTACAGCAGTCCAGACAAGTGGCTATCCAGTCCCTTCTTGAAAACCTCCAGTGATGGGGTCAATGCTGCTAACATCAGATGTTCTTGCGTTGACAACAGATGGAAATGCAGCCATGTTTCTCTTTCACTTTTAGAGTTAGTTGATGCTGGGAGGGGGGATGTGGATGAGAGTCCAGTTACTCATAACAATAATAACTCAGCCGTGGGAACCCAAGGTCATTGGGCCCAGAGTTGATAAAGCTTTGGCAGGTTGGAGAGCTGGGGAGAAAGCTTGCGGTTCAAGCTAATTGGGGAATGTGATTTATGATGGTTAATTGGAGGAGGGAATTGTGCTTTGCTACTTTGTGACTAGGGGAGGGGAATTCAGTCTTTGGCTTTCACTATGTTGTGCCGATACTTTGTTTCTCGAATAAAAGATTCTTTAAAGTAAACAATGCCTCGAAGTTCTTTGGAAGAGTTTCATCTGTCGGAACCATGACAGACGGAGCACCCAGGATTTCTGAAGGCAAGCTATTCCATTGGTTGATTGCTCTCACCTAGGAAATTTCTCCTAAGTTCTAGGTTGCTTCTCTTTTTAATGATCTTCCCCCTGTCATTTCTTGTCCTGCCTTCAGGTGCTTTGGAGAACTTCTTCTCTACTCCTTCATTGTGATGTCATTTGCTGAATATCTTCTCATGTTTATATAGAGAGATCTTTGGTTACATCTTTGGAGTATTATTCATCTACAAGCCATTTTCGTCATGCTATGGTTCTGATGTTACTTGGGGTGGGTCACAATAAAATCAGACCAAGGAACACAAATGCCGCAAGTAAGAAAACTTTGGCAGAACTGAACAAATTGTTTGAACCACAGCAGGGAAGATGTTGAGCTTCATTAAAATGGAAGCCTGGATGAAAGTTGCTTTGCTTGCTCAATTATTAATCTTGCCATCTGGATTGATTGATTGATTGATTGATTGAGTCAGTCAGTCAGTCAGTCAGTCAGTCCATTTCTATAGTTGCCCATCTAATGCAATTAACTTTCCACCAGCCGGCCTCTTCAACCAGAATGTTGTGGTTGACTTAATAGCAGTAGTAAATTCGTAGTTCCAGAAAACGGGGTGGAGGAAGAAGTAAAAGTCATTGTACTTTTGCCCCTTGATTTCTCCTTTCCTACCTTTACTCATCCACCCATGTTTCTCGAGCGATGGCCACGTTCCGTCTGCCCCAGTTTATAGCATGCGATTGTGAAGACAGTTTGGCACCCAAGGGAAACAAAGCGGCTTTTGTGAAAGGAATAGAACAGAACAGAACAGAACAGAATAGAATAGAATAGAATCTGGAAGGGACCCTGAAGGTCTTCTAGTCCAACCCCCCCGCTCAAGCAGGGAAACCTATATCATTTCAGACAGGTTACTGTCTAGCCTCTTCTTAAAAACCTCCAGTGATGGAGCGCCCATGATTTCTGGAGGCAAAGCTGTTCCACTGGTTGATTGTCCTCACTGTTAGGAAGTTTCTCCTTAATTCCAGGTTGCTTCTCTCCTTGATCAGTTTCCATCCATTGTTTCTTGTCCTGTCCTCTGGTGCTTTGGAGAATAATTTGACCCCCTCTTCTTTGGGGCAGCCCCTGAGATATTGGAAGACTGCTATCATGTCCCCCCTCGTCCTTCTCTTCATTAAACATCTGAAGACAACTTCTGTTCCACTGGTTGATCGTCTTCATTGTTAGGAAGTTTCTCCTTAATTCCAGGTTGCTTCTCTCCTTGATCAGTTTCCATCCATGGTTTCTTGTCCTGCCCTCTAATGCTTTGGAGAATAGCTTGACCACCTCTTCTTTGGGGTAGCCCCTCAAATACTGGAACACTGCTGTCATGTCACCTCTATTTCTTCTTTTCTTTAGACTAGCCAGACCCAAGTCCTGCAGCGGTTCTTCGTATGTTTTAGTCTCCAGGTCTTTGATCATCTTAGTTGCTCGAAGGCCATCTAAGCCACCCCTGTCTTAAAGCGACTTAAGGTATCTTCCAGCTCTGTGTATCTTGCTTGGTGAGACTTAACAGGGAGAATCTGGTCTGGATCAAAATTATTTGGGATTTTTGTGTGTGTGAGAGAATGCAAAGTTACTTGCTAGCGCCACCTAGGGTTCATTCTTCAAAAGGCAAGCAGAATAGCAGAGACATTAGATCAGGGGTCTTCTTCAGACGTGGCCCCTTTATGACTCGTGGACTTCAACTCCCAGAATTCCTCAGCCAGTGTGCCTGGCTGAGGAATTCTGGGAGTTGAAGTCCACGAGTCATAAAAGGGCCGAGTTTGAAGACCTCTGCATTAGATGATGTTAAATTTGAGTGAATAACTAAGAAGAAGTAGGAACCCGTATCAAGATTTGAACATATCCCACAATTGGGTGGGATGCCTCATGCTCTGGAAGATGGAAATGAATGTTCACAGATTACAACAGTGCTTCTCAAGGTGTATGGACTTCAACTCCCAGAATTCCTCAGGCAGCACCTTCAACCCCAGAGCTACCAATCTTCTCTTCTGCTGGGACGACTTATACGTAATTTGATTTACTTAAACAATTCACATAGCCACCTCTCTCACTGACGTATACAAGAATTTAAAATCACTGGACAACCCCCCCACCCTCCCAGAATCATAAATCTTCAACAACCCCTACATCATATCCCTGGGTTTGGGGGAGGAAAAATCACTTCAATCGCTGAAATAATGACAAGAAAAAAGTCCTTCTCTGAGGGAAGATGGGCGGTTTCACATTTTTCAGAAATGTGAAAATTAGATAGATAAATAGATAAATGATAGATAGTTAGATAGATAGATAGATAGATAGATAGATAGATTATACAAAGAGGTAGATGATGATAGAGATGAGAGATAAATGATAGGTAGGTAGATAGATAGATAGATAGATAGATAGATAGATAGACGATAGATGTTGATAGGTATAGATGGATAGATGGATAGATAGATATAGATGGATAGATGGATAATAAAAAGGGATAAGATAAGTAAGATGATAGAGATAGATGATAGGTAGATTAGCTAGCTAGCTAGCTTGATGATGATAGTTGATAGATAGATAGATAATAGAAAGAGGTGGATGATAGAGATGAGAGATAAATGATAGAGATAGAGAGATAGATATAGATGGATAGATAGATAATAAAAAGAGAGATGATAAGTAGAGAGATGATAGAGAGAGATGATAGAGATATAGTAGATAGATGATAGGTCGATTAGCTAGCTAGCTAGCTAGATGATGATAGTTGATAGATAGATAGATAGATAATAGAAAGAGGTAGATGATAGAGATGAGAGATAAATGATAGGGAGATAGATAGATAGATAGATAGATAGATAGATAGATAGAGATGGATAGATAATAAAAAGAGATGATAAGTAGAGAGATGATAGAGATGATAGAGATAGATAGGTAGATTAGCTAGCTAGCTAGATGATGATAGTAGATAGATAGATACGTAGACAGACAGAGAGAGAGAGAGAGAGAGAGAGAGAGAGAGAGAGAGAGAGAGAGAGAGAGAGAGAGAGAGAGAGAGAGAGAGAGAGAGAGAGAGAGAGAGAGAGAGAGAGAGAGAGAGAGAGAGAGAGAGAGAGAGAGATACAGGGCTTTTTTCCCTCATAGAATGCCCAGAACGGAGTTCTGGCACCTTTTTTGGATGGAACCTTGTAGGATAGGCAAGGCGGGTTGTATGACGTGTGTGAGTTCTGGCACCTTTTTTTTTTTTTTTTTTTACAAAAAAGCACTGGATAGATAGATAGATAGATAGATAGATAGATAGATAAAGATTGATAAGTAGGTAGAGAGGTAGATAAATAAATAGGAAAAAAAACCCACAAAGGGGCTTGTTTAACTTCCAACTCCAAATGTCTGTGGGAACATCCAGAACTTTAGAAGCCTCTAGAAGGCCAGATGTTCAGGAGATCCTGTTCTTATAACTGTTTGGACTTATAACCGTTTGTTTAGTGGCCATTAAACTTTCAACGGGACTGGAAAAAGTGACACGACTCTTTTTCACACTTATAAATGTTACACTATCTCCATGGTCACGGGATCAAAATTTCGGTTGGGGCGTGTTTATGTCGATCTCAGTGTCCCTGGGAGTCACCGGATCCCCTTTTGCGACAAACAGAGTCAAGGTGGAAGCAAAATTCCCTTCAAAACCGTGTCACTAAGTGAATGACTGCAGTGATTTACTGAACAGATATGGCAAAGAAGGACGTAAAGTGGCTCAAGAAATGTCTCGCTTAACCACAGAAAAGTTGAGCTCAATTGTGGTCATAAGCTGGGGACTGCCTGTATAGAACTGATATGTTTACCCTTCTCAGTGTGCTCAAATTCGGCTTTCTTCATTTGGTACCCCAGAGAAGAAGCAACTAAGATAATAATAATAATAATAATAATAATAATAACAACAACAACAACAACAACAACAATAATAATAATAGTAATAATAGTAATAACAATACTACTACTACTACTACTACTACTACTACTACTACTACTACTACTAATGTTGGCAGGGATCTTGGAAGCCATCTACTCCAACCCCCTGCTGAGGCAGGAAACCCTATCCCAGGGGTAGGCAACCTGGGCTCTTTGATGACTCGTGGACTTCAACTCCCAGAATTCCTGAGCCAGCCATGCTGAGGGGAAAGGGAGAGGTTTCCAAGCAGAGTCATGCTGGCTCAGGAATTCTGGGAGTTGAAGTCCACGAGTCATAAAAGAGCCAAGGTTGCCTACCCCTGCCCTATACCATTTCAGACAAATGGCTGTCCAGTTTCTTCTTAAAAACTTCCAGTGTTGGCGCATTCACCACTTCTGGAGGCAGGTTGTTCCACTGGTTAATTGTTCTGACTGTCAGGAAGTTTCTCCTTAGTTCTAGGTTGCTTCTCTCCTTGATGAGTTTCCATCCGTTGCTTCTTGTCCTGCCTTCAGGTGCTTTGGAGAATAGCTTGACTCCCTCTTCTTTGGGGCAGCCCCTGAGATATTGGAACATGGCTATAATGATCCAATACCTGGAGACTAAAACATATGAAGAATGGCTGCAGGACTTGGGTTTGGCTAGTCTAAAAAAAAAGAAGAAACAGGGGAGACATGATAGCAGCCTTCCAATATCTCAGAGGCTGCCCCAAAGAAGAGGGGGTCAAATTATTCTCTAAAGCACCAGAGGGCAGGACAAGAAACAATGGTTGGAAACTGATCAAAGAGAGAAGCAACCTAGAATTAAGGAGAAACTTCCTAACAATGAGGACAATTAACCAGTGGAACAGCTTGCCACCAGATTGATCACATGAATATGGCATTGCAGCAGCCGGAACTTCAAGAATCAGTCATAACTGCCAATCTCATGATTTCAAGCAGTCATTGAGCAAATGGACACAACCTGAGAACTTGCTGCAAACTGATGAAGGAGAGAAGCAACCTGGAATTAAGGAGAAACTTCCTAACAGCGAGGATAATTAACCAGTGGAACAGCTTGCTACTGGAAGTTCATCACTGGAGGTTAACAAGAGACTGGACATTCACTTGTCTGAATGGTATAGATTCTCCTCCTTGTAGAAGGGGCTGGACTAGAAGACCTCCAAGGTCCCTTCCAGCTCTATTCTGATTGATTGATTGATTAAAATAATCAAGGAAAGAAGCAACCTCAAATTAAGGAGAAAATTCCTAACAGTGAGGACAATTAACCAGAGGAACAGCTTGCCACCAGAAATCGTGAGCACTCCATCACTGGAAGTTTTTAAGAAGAGACTGGACAGTCACTTGTCTGAGATGGTATGGGTTCTCCTGCTTGAGTTGGGGGCTGGACTAGAAGACCTCCAAGGTCCCTTCCAGCTCCTATTCTATTCAAATATGCTGAATTTCAACTCTCTGGCTAAGATGAGAACTCCCAATTGGAGAAAATACCTTGGAAAAAGAACATTTTTTTTGTTCTCATTTTCCTCCCTGAGAATTCCCAGTTATTGCAAGTAGTCCAGAATGCAAGTAGTCCAGAATGCGGCCGCGCGAGCCGTCTTGGGTCTCCCAAGACATGCTCATATCACTCCAGCCCTCCGTGAGCTGCACTGGCTGCCAATTGGTCTCCGAACACAATTCAAAGTGTTGGTTATGACCTATAAAGCCCTTTATGGCAATGGGCCAGGATACTTGCGGGACCGTCTCCTGCCTCATGAATCCCAGTGATCAGTTAGGGCAAATAGGGTTGGCCTCCTACGAGTCCCGTCTATTAGGCAATGTCATCTGGCGGGGCCTAGGGCTAGGGCCTTCTCCGTTGCTGCCCCAGCCCTCTGGAACCAGCTTCCCTCAGAGGTTCGTACTGCTTCCTCCTTCCTAGCTTTCTGGAAACTGTTGAAGACATATTTATGCAGACAGGTTTGGGGCGCGTGAGCTGCACTCTGCCCCTGGGCCTTTGACTGTGATTGTGTGTTGTATGAGTGTGGTGAATTACCTAGTTTTTATATAGTAATTGGTAATTTTAATTGATTTTATGTTATGTTTTTCACTTTTATTCTCGTTGTGAGCCGCCCTGGGTCTTGGGAGAAGGGCAGCATATACGTTTGAACATAAATAAATAAATATTCCCTTTGCCCACTAGGGGGCCCTTGTGGGCCACGTTCAGGAAAGCTCTGATATTTCCTATCTTTCTGTTAACGCTCAACGGAAAACCTGAGGGACGTTGGGGCGGCAGGCTGAGAAGGAAAGGATAATTTTATGGTAAATTTCCAAGCCCGTTAGTCTCTCGCTTGCAAAAAAGAAAAAAAAGGAAGCTCAGCCAGTCTTTTGCGCCGTAATGGTGAACCTATTCATTACCGCTCAAGCTGTTGCTCACGAGATGTTCCTAGGCTGTCAGAAGACTGTTTGTCCAAACGATGGATGTTCTCATTACTGGAAGGGCTTTAGGGAAAAAAGATTTCCAAGAAGAAGTAGTCTCAGGCTAGGCCGGGAGCTGGGAGGCCACTGGCTCTTTCTTGTGACAAAGAGGAACTATCTGGAGAAGCATCAGATTTATGGGACATTGGGGGAAGCAAGTCTCCATTCAGATGTGTACGGAGTTTTTCAGCCATCTGTTGAAGGAAAAGTCTTCATCAGGGTTCATTCCAAGCCGGGAATAAACGACATGGCGACTGCTTTAGAAAGAAGATTGCAGTTTATTGGAGAGGAGAGCCAGACAGTAAGATGGCTATGGAAGAAAAGAGAGAAGAGCACATGTAGGGAGTGGGTTTTTATACCTTCTTGGGCTTTTGTTTGGAGTTGTTCCTGTGGCGTGAACTTTGACCTGAGTCTGAGTGTGCCTTTCTGGTATTCTGATGGTGGTGGGTTAATCCTATTATGTCCCAAGGGTCATATCCTGCTTCCCTGTGGCTGTGGCTGATGACTCTTAGATTTTTGGTGTGTTGATTCTAGGGATCTTTCTTCCTAATCCCAGTTTCCTGACTCTAGTCTTTCCGACAAGATTATCACAACTGCATTTCTGCAGACTTGGTTTCTGTTTGGGAGAAGAGACACTTGGGGATGGGGTTGGTTTCTGCTTTTAAAATCCTTTAGGGAAATATATTCTGCCTTTTAAATATTTCCAAAAATATTTCTTTCTCTGGGGAGGGGGGCTGACTTCCTACACATCTGAAGAAGCTTCCTGGATAAGAAGTGAAATGTCTTCAAGGAAAAACAAAGTCCAGTTGCCTTTTGAAAAAGTTGCCTTTTGGGACAATCGCGGTGCAGATGTTCTGGCTTATGCAAGCCCATCTGGGTGTCTCAGGTGAACAAGGACAGGTCCACCTCTTCTCCAAAGCACCTGAGGGCAGGACAAGAAGTAACAGATGGAAAGTTATTTTATTTTATTTATTTATATTTTATACTTAAACTTATATGCCGCCCTTCTCCTAGGACCCAGGGCGGCTTACAAAACAATAAAATTATACAATAAAATCAATCACATTCATACAACAAACAAACACAGTCAATGCACAGTCACTGATGGAGGGACATTCCTAGGGCCAGGGGCAGAGTACAGCTCATATGCCCCAAGCCTGTCGGCATAAATGCGTCTTTAACAATTTCCGGAAAGCTAGGAGGGAGGGAGCAGTACGGACCTCCGAGGGAAGCTGGTTCCAGAGGGCTGGGGCAGCAACGGAGAAGGCTCTTGCCCTAGGTCCTCCCAGATGACATTGCCTAATAGACGGGACTCGTAGGAGGCCAACCCTATGTGCCCTAACCGGTCGCTGGGATTCATGAGGCAGAAGACGGTCCCGCAAGTATCCTGGTCCATTGCCATAAAGGGCTTTATAGGTCATAACCAACACTTTGAATTGTGTTCGGAGACCAATTGGCAGCCAGTGCAGCTCACGGAGAGCTGGAGTGATATGAGCATGTCTTGGGAGACCAAAGACAGCTCGTGCGGCCGCATTCTGGACTACTTGCAGTCTCCGGACATTCTTCAAAGGGAAGAATGTGGGAAGTCAGCCCCCCAGAGAAGGAAATATTAAAAGGGCAGAAAAATATATTTCCTCAGAGGATCTTAAAGAGGCAGAAAAGCATGCCCAGTTTTATTAATAGCCCCCAAGTCTCCCTCCCCCAAGCAGAAACCAGCTCTATAGAAATGCAGATGTAAACCATCCAGGAATGTTGGAGGCCCCCAGCTAGAAGATTAAGAAGACAAAGACACCTAAAATCTACATGCCCCACCCAAACTCTAAGACAGGACATAATAGGATTAACCCACAGATGCCAAAGGGACACAGGTCAAAGTTCATGCCACTGGAACAACTCCAAACAAAAGGCTCAAGAGGGTATAAAAACCCACTCCCTATATATGCTCTCACTCTTTTCATCCAGAGCCATCTTTCTGTCTGGCTCTTCTCTTCAATAAACTGCAACCTTCTTTTTAAAGCAGTCGCCATGTTGTTTATTCCCACCTTGGACTGAACCATGATGAAGACTTTTCCTTCAACATTATTAAGGAGAGATCCTGTCTAGAACTAAGGAGAAATTTCCTGGATGGAGGCTAAAACATACAAAGAACGGTTGCGGGACTTGGGTTTGGCTAGTCTAAAGAAAAGAAGAAATAGGGGAGACCTGATAGTAGTGTTCCAGTATCTGAGGGGCTGCCACAAAGAAGGGTGTGTGTATCAAGCTACTCTCCAAAGCACCTGAAGGCAGGACAAGAAGCAATGGATGGAAACGAATCAAGGAGAGGAGCAACCTGGAACTAAGGAGAAATTTCCAGATAGTTAGAACAACGAACGACTTGCCTCCAAAAGTTGTGGGTGGAAGTTTTCAAGAAGATATTGGACAATCATATGTCTGAAATGGTATAGGGTCTCCTGCTTGAATGGAGTTGGACTAGAACAGTGGTTCTCAACCTGTGGGTTGCGACCCCATTCGGGGTCAAACGACCGTTTCACGGGGGTCGCTAACCACCGCAGTCCGCCATTTTTCCCCCATTTCCCCTCGGCCGTTGCGCGCGCGCCGTGCATGCGCGATTCGGCTCGTCGTGCCGCACATGCACGATTCGGCCCGTTACGCGCGCCACGCATGCACGGTTCGGCCCGTTGCACGCGTGCCGCGCATGCACGGTTTGGCCCGTCGCGCTGCGCATGTGCAATTCGGCCCGTCGTGCCGTGCATGCGCGATTCGGCTTGTCGTGCCGCACATGCACGATTCGGCCCGTTACGCGCGCCACGCATGCACGGTTCGGCCCGTTGCACGCGTGCCGCGCATGCACGGTTTGGCCCGTCGCGCTGCGCATGCGCAATTCGGCCCGTCGTGCCGTGCATGCGCGATTCGGGCCGTCGCGCACATGCTGTGCATGCGCGATTTGGGCCGTCGTGCCGCGCATGCGCGATTCGGCCCGTCGAGCGCGCACCGCGCATGGGCGGCACAGGTGGGGTCTCGGCCTGAAAAAGGTTGAGAACCGCTGGACTAGAAGATATCCAAGATCCTGCTACTCTGTTATTCCTGACAATGAAAAGAATTAACCCGTGGAACTGCTTGCCTCCAGAAGTTGTGGAGGTTTTCAAGAAGAGATTGGCAGAGCCGTTTGACCAGGATGGTACAAGGTCTCCTGCCTGAGTGAGAGGTTGGACTAAATGACCTCCAAGGTCCCTTCCAGCCCTATTATTCTATGTTCTAATCTATTGCAACTCTTCCCTAAAGACGGGAGTGACATTTTGCTATTTTCCCCCATCATTGCTACGTGCTGGAGTTACTTGTACATACTTCTTTTTCATGCAGAAGCCCTGAGAAATTAAATTGCAAGAGGCCCTTTCAACTTACGTTATTGAATTAATAATGCTTTTATTAAGATTTGGGACCCTGAATAAAAGCCTCTTTTAGGGGCAAGAGAGGTTAAAAATGTTTAATCACAAAACTAATTCCAGGGATATCCGAGACAATGATTTCCCCGTTTCTGTCACGGCAATCTCTGTAGTGATACTGAAAGGCTAAAGTTATTATCTCACACAGCTCCAAAAGCACATTTATTAAAGTCCAAACACATTGGTCTTTTTATTAAATTCATAAAAAAAACAACCACCCATCCTCTCCTGGGATTTTCGATCCTTTTTTTCTTTATGATTGAAAATGGTTGAGTTTTTTTTTTATTCATTTATTCCAGTAATAGATGTTAAGAACAGCCTCTGAAATAGATCTGGTATAACCCAAGTATAGGCACTTCTTGACTTACGACTGTAATTAAGCTTGGAATTATGGTCCTAAGCTGTGTTGGTCATCAAGTGGGGTCACCAGGAGACCAATCCAATTTTATAACCTTTTTTTTTCTTCTGTAGTCGTTATTCAGTGAGCCCAATTCCGGTTTCTAGGAAAAGTCGTAAATCATGATTATGTGTTCTGGGGATGCTGCAAACGGTCATCAACGAGTTGCTAAGCACCCAAAATATGTAAGCAAAAGGGGGCGGCAGTTGGAATTTCAAATCTGGCTCGTAAGTACCTTTTGGGAGGTCCATCGTAGCTTCAAACATTTGCTAAGCAAGTGGCTATTAAGTCAAGGACTTCGATTCCTTTCAATCTAAGGAGAGTTGAAAATTCCTCAACTTTTTTTTAAAATTTAATTTATATGCCGCCCCTCTCACAAGACTCGGGGCGACTCACATCAACAACACAATTAAAAAACACAATTAGTTTAAAAATTTAAAAATTAATATCATTCACACAACATACAAACACATTCAACTCACAATCGTTGATGGCGGGACACTCTTAGGGCCGAGGGGCAGAGCACAGCTCATACGTCCCAAGCCTGTCGGCATAGATGCGTCTTTAGTGCTTTCCGGAAAGCTAGGAGGGAGGGAGCAGTACGAACCTCCTAGGGAAGCTGGTTCCAGAGGGCTGGGGCAGCAACGGAGAAGGCCCTTGCCCTAGGCCCCGCCAGATGACATTGTCTGACAGACGGGACCCGTAGGAGGCCAACCCTGTGCGCCCTAACCGGTCGCTGGGATTCATGAGGCAGAAGACGGTCCCGCAAGTATCCTGGTCCATTGCCATAAAGGGCTTTATAGGTCATAACCAGAGAGACAGCTCTGAGGAAAAGGCTTTTGTTCATGACATGGAAGAGTTATTGGACAACTTGAAATCTAACCTCCATTCCATTTCCAGGAACACATAGACCAGGGGTAAGCAACCTTGGCTCCTTTATGACTCGTGGACTTCAACTCCCAGAATTCCTGAGCCTGCATAGCTCAGCTTGGAAACCTCTCCCTTTCCCCTCAGTGTGGCTGGCTCAGGAATTCTGGGAGTTGAAGTCCACCAGTCATAAAAGAGCCAAGGTTGCCTACCCTTGCCTTAGACGAAGGTGTTACTTTTTCTTGCTAACGCCCACCTCTTTGATCAATCGTTTCCATGCTTACAACATTGCAAAAACTGTAGTTTTGTAAAGTTGGGAGATATCCAATTATGCTGACCTCCTTCCATTGGCATCATGTTTATAAGCAGTCACGGCTTCCTCTTTGCTATAGAAGGATGCAAAACCCTTCTGCAAAGTTCAGACAGGTGCCTCCCAGCCCCTAAACCAGGAAAAATACAGCTAAATGTCTGTGGAATTGAAAAGATGGAGGAATATAGAGTAGAGTAGAGTAGAGTAGAGTAGAGTAGAGTAGAGTAGAGTAGAGTAGAGTAGAGTAGAGTAGAGTAGAGTAGAGTAGAGTAGAGTAGAGTAGAGTAGAACAGAACAGAATAGAATCTGGAAGGGACCTTGGAGGTCTTCTAGTCCAGTCCCCTGCTCAAGCAGGATAACCTATACCATTTCAGACAAGTGACTGTCTAGGCTCTTCTTAAAAATCTCCAGTGATGGAGTGCCCACAATTTCTGGAGGCAACCTCTGTTCCACTGGTTAATTGTCCTCACTGTTAGGAAGTTTCTCCTTGATTCCAGGTTGCATCTCTCCTTGATTAGTTTCCAGCCATTGTTTCTCGTCCTTCCCTCTGGTGCTTTGGTGAACAACCTGGCCCAGTCTACCTTTTTGGCAGCCCCTCAGATACTGGAACACTGTATTGATGCAGCCTAGGACTGCACTGGCCCTTTTGGCAGCTGCAGCACACTGCTGGCTCAAACCTCTGTGGTCCAGTAGGACACCTAGACCTTTCTCGCCGTTACTGCTACTGAGCCAAGTACCACCTGTTCTGAACTATGTGCATTTGGTTTTTATTGCCTATTATTATTATTATTATTATTTATTTAATTTCTATGCCGCCCTATTCCAAAGAACTCAGGGCGGCTCACAGCATGATAGAAATTACAATAAACACATATCTATAAAAAACCCTTGAGCTAAAAGAAACCAATCACTCCACAAACATACACAGAAACATACACTGGCTAGGGGCAAGGTGTTAGCTGCCCCAGGCCTGCCGGCAAAAGTATGTTTTAAGCAATCTACGAAAGGCGAAGAGGGTGGGGGCGACACGGATCTCCGGGGGAAGTTGGTTCCAGAGGGCCGGGGCCGCAACAGAGAAGGCCTTTCCCCTAGGCCCCGCCAGGCGACACTGTCTGGCTGACGGGACCTGGAGAAGGCCCACTCTGTGGGCCCTAACCGGCCGCTGGGATTCATGGGGCAGCAGACGGTCCCGTAAATAACCTGGTCCAATGCCATGTAGGGCTTTATAGGTCATAACCAACACTTTGAATTGGGTTCGGAGACCAATTGGCAGCCAATGCAGCTCGCGGAGTGATGCCGAAATGTGGGCATTTCTAGGCAAGCCCAACACTGCTCGCGCGGCTGCATTCTGCATTACCTGAAGTCTCCGAACATTTTTCAAAGGTAGCCCCATGTAGAGAGCATTGCAGTAGTCGAACCTCGAGGTGATAAGGGCATGAGTGACTGTGAGAAGAGACTCCCGGTCCAAATAGGGCCGCAACTGGTGCACCAGGCGAACCTGGGCAAATGTCCTCCTCGCCACAGCCGAAAGATGATGTTCCAAATTTAGCTGTGGATTGAGGAGGACGCCCAAGTTGCGGACCTTCTCCGAGGGGGTCAAAAGCTCCCCCCCCAGGCTAATGGACGGATAGATTGAAATATCCTTGGGAGGCAGAACCCATAGCCACTCCGTCTTGTCGGGGTTGAGTTTGAGCCTGTTGGCACCCATCCAAACCCTAACAGCCTCCAGACATCGGCACATCACTTCCGCTGCTTCACTGAAATGACACGGGGTGGAGATGTAAAGCTGGGTATCATCAGCATACTGATGATATCTCACCCCGTGTTGTCGGATGATCTCGCCCAGTGGTTTCATGTAGATATTAAACAGCAGAGGGGAGAGGACCAATCCCTGAGGGACCCCACAAGGGAGGAACCTAGGGGTTGACCTCTGACCCCCTGCCAACACCGACTGCGACCGACCAGTGAGGTAGGAGGTGAACCACCGCAAAACAGTGCCTCCAACCCCCAACCCCTCCAGTCGGTGCAGAAGGATACCATGGTCAATGGTATCGAAAGCCGCTGAGAGGTCAAGTAGCACCAGGATAGTGGATAATCCCCTATCCCGGGCCCGCCAGAGATCATCTGTCAGCGCGACCAAAGCAGTTTCCGTGGAGTAGCCGAGCCTGAATCCTGACTGTTGAGGGCCCAGATAATTGGCCTCATCCAAGGACCGTTGGAGCTGGAGTGACACCACCTTCTCAACAACCTTCCCTATAAAGGGAAGATTGGAGACAGGACGGTAGTTGTTTAAAACAGCTGGGTCCAGGGAAGGCTTCTTGAGGAGGGGGCGCACAATTGCCTCCTTGCAGGGAGCCGGAAAGGACCCCTCCCTCAAAGAAGCGTTGACAATCTCCTGAACCCAGCCCTGCGTCACCTCCCTGCTGGCCGAAACCAGCCAGGAGGGGCACGGGTCCAATAAACAGGTGGCGGAGCTCACAGCTCCAATGGCCTTGTCGACTTCATCAGGTGCCACCGGGTCAAACTCCTCCCACACAACAGGATCAAGACGAGTCCCTGTCATCTCGACTGAATCATTATCAGCCGATACTGCATTCCAATTGGAGTCAAGGTCCATCCGAATCTGGGCGATTTTATCCGCGAAAAACTTATTAAAGTCCTCAGCACTACCCTGCAAGGGTGCATCAACCCCCCCCTGATTAAGGAGGGAGCGAGTTACCCTGAACAGGGCGGCTGGGCGGGATTCCGCAGATGCAATCAAGGCGGAATGATACGCGCATCTTGCCGCCTTGAGCGCCACCTGATAAGTCTTGATATAAGATCTTACAAGTGTTCGGTCAGATACGGATTTGCTTTTCCTCCATCACTTCTCTAGGCGTCTCTTCTGGCGCTTCATCCCCCTGAGTTCCTCAGTAAACCAAGGAGATCTCCTGGGTCTGCTACCACAGAGAGGTCGCAGCGGCGCAATCCGGTCAAGAGCCCCCTTCGCAGCCATATTCCAGGCCGCAACCAGGGACTCTGCCGAACTGTGAATGAGAGAATCCGGTATTTCCCCAAGCGTCCTCTGAAAACTCTCTGGATCCATCAGACGTCTGGGGCGGAACCACCTAATCGGTTCCGCCTCCCTGCGGGGGAGGATTGGAGCCTTGAAAACAAGCCGCAACAGAAAATGGTCTGACCATGACATAGGCAAAATATCTAAGCCCCTTAAATTCAGATCATTGCTCAACTGTTCTGAGAGGAATACCATGTCGGGAGTGTGTCCCCTCTCGTGAGTCGGACCCTGAACTACCTGAGTCAGGTTCATGGTTGCCATGGTGGCCATGAACTCCTGCGCCAACCCAGAGGATTCGCCGAGCGATGGAAGATTTAAGTCCCCCAAGACAATAAGCCTGGGGAACTCAACCGCCAGCGCAGCAACCCCCTCAAGTAGCGCAGGCAGGGCTGTTGACACGCAGCTGGGAGGCAGGTATGTGAGCAACAAGCCCACCTGAACCCCTAGGTCCAACTTCACAAGGAGCAACTCACAACCCGCAATCTCAGAAACAGCGAGCCTGCGTAGGCTAAAAGTCTTCTTGGCTATAATAGCCACTCCTCCCCCCCTTCCCTGGGGTCGTGGCTGGTGCCATACCTGAAACCCGGCTGGACACATCTCAGAGAGAGGAACTCCTCCCTCCGGGCCCAGCCAGGTCTTGGTCACACATGCGAGGTCGGCCTCCTCATCCAGGAGAAGATCATGGATGAGGGGAGCTTTATTTACAACCGACCTGGCATTGAGCAGCAGCAGCCTGAGCCCAGGGTCCGGATTTCGCCCATTACCAGTACTTCGGGTTGAACTCACAGGGTCGGAGCAAGGGATCGCTTTTAGACAGCGAGCTCTTGTTCCCCGGGAATGGCCTACCCTATGGCTCCCACCATATCTGCCTCTCCCCAGCAAGACCGGTATACTTTGGCCCTCTATCACCCCAGAGCCAGCGTCTCCCCTCCCCTCCGCCTCTGCCATGCCAGGCAGGCTAGCCAGTTCATCACATTCATTCCACTCAACCACAACTCCATCCATATCATTAATTTATCTCTCCCACTCTTTAAACTAAACACATTAAAAACAATAAACTAACCATCCATTCAACCCGATTCACTCCACAATCAGTCAATCCCCCCCCCACATCATTCATAACATCCAACAAAAATAAGTTAAAACAGTATTAAACAACTTGAATTATTTAAAAATTTAAACAAATAGTAATTAAAACAATTTAAAAACATAGTAATAAAAAATAAAAACAGGCATGCCAGATGTTAATCCTGCCGCAATAACTATAGCTGTGCCTGTATTAGTCCCTCCTAAGATAAAACTTGTAGTAGAGTCCAAAACAGAACCCACAGGAGGAATAATTATACTAACAGTAATTATGGAACCCAACGTCCCAAAGATAAGGCCTTCGAAAAAATCCAACATAATGGCGGCAGCAACAAAGGCCTCACCCACAGGTCTTAAAAATTTAGCAGGAAGCACCCAGCCGACAGAGCAGGCCCACTAGCCACGATAACCACTTCCACAATTGCAGTCCTTTCCAATAGTCCAGGGTCAAGGCCAGCAAAAGTCTCCTCCAAATTTCCCTCCGTTCTAGTCGCCGGGAGAAGGAGGAGAAAAGTGCCGTCAAAGCCGAAGCTAGCCTATTCCAAGATCTCTGGCAGCCTGCCTTGAAAGGGGAGGCGGCAAGCCAGTACAATGAAAATGAAGGACAAGCCAGCATCGGGACCAGAACTCGGCAAAGTAGAGGCCGAGAAACAATTGGTGGCAAAAAGCAGGGAAACCAAAAAGCTCTCCTGTTTGAAAATCCCCCAAAAGCCACATAAAACCAGACAGCAATGGCAGAAGCAGGGCGAGCCAGCGAAGGACAAGATGGACACCTCCAACAGGTGAGCAGGCTCCAAGCCCCCCTGGACTTGCTGGTCACCAGTCGCCAGTCGCCAGTCACTGGCCGCTGGTCGCCAGTTGCTAGCTGCAGACTGCCGGTTGCAGGTTGCAGGTTGCAGGCTGCTGGTTGCAGGTTGCAGGCTGCTGGTTGCTGGCTGTTGGTTTACTGGATGCTGGTTTACTGGATGCTGGTTCACCGGTCCGGCTGCTGCTGCTGCCTATGCATAAGACCTTATGTTTCTCACCCCTGAATTGTCCCAAAGATGCTTTTTCAAAAGGCAGCTGGACTTTGTTTCGCCTTGAAGATTTTTTGCTTCTCATCCAGGAAGATTCTTCAGTTCTGATCGATTCAATTCTCACCCAAGAAGCTTCTTCGACGAGAAGCAAAACATCGTCAAGGAAAAACAAAGTCCAGTTGTCCTTTGAAAAAGCACCCTTGGGACAACCAGGGCGTGGATGATGGAGAATCTCCATAAATAGTCACCCTTGAGTTGTGTTTTCTGGGAGAGCGATCCCGCCTGTCGGGATCTCTCTGGATCTTCAGCCTGTCTTCTCCAGTGGCATGTCATCTCCATCATTCATCCCAATGGTCTTGTGCTTTTTGGGTGTTCAACACTCACTCACTCCTTTGACTTGAGGGTCCCGTGTCTTAAACTTGCTCCGAAGACGGCCGGCTTCATTGTCAACCTCTTCATGAACTAAATTGCCGTTTGAGAAGTAATTGGGGAGAAAACATGCTTGCCGGTAAGGGGGCGAAGGCAAATTTCTATAATTTACAGCTCACTGCTGATAATTGAGATGAATGTTCCTTGCATCCTCTTTTGCTTATCACCTTACTATGAATGGTGTCCAGGCTGAGCATTTGGTGTCAGGATAGATGCCTCTCCAACTTGGCAGAGGGAGGTGACTAATGAGGCTGACTTTAATGGCAGGAGCAGCTTTTTAGCTGCGATTTCCCTGAAACAGGTCCCTCCACTGGGAAAGGGAATTTAAAAACATGAGAACTTCTGCTGCTAGCAGAACCAAAGAGCAGGTAGGGAATCACAGTTGAAAGGAGTCCCAAATAAGAACATAAGAGGAGCCCTGCTGAATCAGTCCAAAGCCCATCGAGTCCAGCATTCTGTGTCACACAGTGGCCCACCAATTGTACATGGGGATCTTGAGCAGAAAGAGAAGGCAAAACCCTCCCTTTCCCTTGACCCCCAACAAATGGTACTCAAGGGAATCCTGCCTGCCTCAACCAACATAGAGGCGGCACATGGACATCCGTTTTAATAGCCACCGATACACTTGGCATCCATGAATCTATCTAACCCTGCCTTGAAGCTATCAAGGCTGACAGCTGTCACGACCTCTTCTGGAAGTGAATTCCATAAATCAACGACCCTCTGGGTGAAGAAATATTTCCCTTTATTTGTCCTCACTTTCTTAGCTACGAGCTTTAGGGAGTGCCCCCTTGTCCTGGTATTGTGTGATAGAGAAAAGAATTTTTCTCTATCCACCTTTTCTATCCCATGCATGATTTTATACACTTCGATCAAGTCATCCCTTAAACGCCGTCTTTCAAGGCTGAAGAGACCGAGGCGTTGCAATCTGGTTTCATAAGGGAGGCGCTCCATTTCCTTGATCATTCTTGTTGCCCTTTTTTGCACCTTTTCCAGTTCCATTATATCCTTCTTGAGTTGCGGTGACCAGAACTGTACACAGGACTCCAAGTGTGGTCTCACCATCGATTTGTACAGAGGCGATACAACACTTGCTGACTTATTTTTGGTTGCTTTTCCAAAGGGCAGCTGGACTTCTGAGCAAGAAGAGTTTTGTAGAAGCTTCTTGGATGAGAAGTGAAACATTTTCAAGGGAAAGAAAAACACACAAACCAAGAAAGGTATAGTATAGGTGGTACCTGGCTCAATAGTAGTAACCATGAGAAGGATCCTGGAGTCTTAGTGGACAATGGGTTTGGGACTCGGGTTTGGCTAGTCTAAAGAGAAGAAAAGAATAGGGGAGACATGATAGCAATATTCCAGTATCTGAGGGGCTGCCACAAGGCAAAGGGGGTTCAGGTTGTTTACCAGAGCACCAGAGGGAAGGACGAGAAACAATGGTTGGAAACTGGTCAAGGAGAGAAGCAATGGAGAAATGTCTCGACAGTGAGGACAATCAACCAGTGGAATAGCTTACCCCTAGAAATTGTGGGCACTCCATCATTAGAGATCTTTAAGAAGAGAATAGATAATCCCTTGTCTGAGATGGTACAGGTCCGTAGTGGCGAACTTATGGAACGCATGCCACAGGTGGCATGCAGAGCCCTCTGTGTGGGCATGCGCACTGTTGCCCCAGTCCCAGGCCTTCAGCTGGGTTTTATAAAACCTTTTCACTTTAGGCCTCCGCTGCCGTGTGCAAAAAAAAAAAAAGGTTCAATCAATCAGTCAATTTCAACTTCTTGCGGGGAAAAAAAAGGATCTCGCAAAGTTGGAATTGATTGAACTTTTTAGTCCCACCCAGTCTGCCGTTATCACTGCAGCCATGCCCACCCAATGGGCTGCACCCACCCAATGGGCCACATCCATCCAATGGGCCATGCCCACCTGGAATCCAATGATACATAAGTGGGTTTTGGGTTGCAGTTTGGGCACTTGGTCTCTAAAAGGTTTGCCATCACTGGTATAGGTTCTCCTGCTTGAGCAGGGGGCTGGACTAGAAGACCTCCAAGGTCCCTTCCAGATTCTATTCTATTCTATTCTATTCTATTCTATTCTATTCTATTCTATTCTATTCTATTCTATTCTATTCTATTCTATTCTATTCTATTCTATTCCAATATCTATTCTATTCTATTCTATTCTATTCTATTCTATTCCATTCCATTCCATTCCATTCCATTCCATTCCATTCCATTCCATTCCATTCCATTCCATTCTATTCTATTCTATTCTATTCTATTCTATTCTATTCTATTCCATTCCATTCCATTCCAATATCTATTCTATTCTATTCTATTCTATTCTATTCTATTCTATTCTATTCTATTCTATTCTATTCTATTCTATTCTATTCTATTCTATTCTATTCTATTCTATTCTATACAAATGGACATCCAATTTCCTTTTGAAAACTTCCAGTAATGGAGCACCCACAACTTTTGGAGACAAGCTGTTCCACTGATTAATCATTTTAACAGTCAGGATATTTCTCCTTAGTTCTAGGTTAAACAGTTTAGGAAGTTGGCACCCCTCCCTCCTCCTAGAGAATGAAACATTTTGAGGAATATTAAAAGTGGCAGGATAGAATAATTCCCCTAAGGGAGAAATGGAGGGAAAAAAACTTAACAAAGGAAGAAAGCAGCCCCACTCTTGCTGCTATAGGGAAAAGCCTCAAGCAAAAACGTGAAGAGGCCAGTCTTTAGGACATTTTATATCCCATTCGGAAAGATTGGGCCTCTCTGTTCATAAGCAAAGAGCAAATGGAGACTCCAGATAAGGAACACAATTAGGCAAGCCAAAAGTTGTCAAGATTAGCTCAGACAAACACCTAGGATTTGCATTTCCCCTTTTGCCTATAGAGGCAGCCATGACCCCTACATGACCCCATAGGAATCTGGCAACAGCCGTTAGCCTATTAAAGGACATGTTATTATTATTATTATTTATTTAATTTCTATGCCGCCCTATTCCGGAGAACTCAGGGCGGCTCACAACATGATAGAAATCACAGTAAAATACATGAATATAAAAACCCCTAAGTTAAAAAAGAAAAACCAATCATTCCACAAACATACACACAAACATACACTGGCTAGGGGCAAGGTGTTAGCTGCCCCAGGCCTGCCGGCAAAAGTATATTTTAAGCAATTTACGAAAGGCGGAGAGGGTGGGGGTGACACGGATCTCCGGGGGAAGTTGGTTCCAGAGGGCCGGGGCTGCAACAGAGAAGGCTCTTCCCCTAGGCCCTGCCAGGCGACACTGTCTGGCTGACGGGACCTGGAGAAGGCTGACTCTGTGGGCCCTAACCGGCCGCTGGGATTCATGAGGCAGCAGATGGTCCCGTAAATAACCTGGTCCGATGCCATCTAGGGCTTTATAGGTCATAACCAACACTTTGAATTGGGTTCGGAGACCAATTGGCAGCCAATGCAGCTCGCGGAGTGATGCCGAAATGTGGGCATTTTTAGGCAAGCCCAACACTGCTCGCGCGGCTGCATTCTGCATTACCTGAAAGTCTCCGAACATTTTTCAAAGGTAGCCCCTCTTGCACAGGAAGAGGCATCTCAAACACAAAGCCCCAAAGAAGGTATAAAAACCCACCTACTCTCAACTCCATTTTGTCAGCCACCCCAGAAACACGCTGTTGTCACGAGTCTCTTGCTAACAATAAAAAGAGATCCCCTTTCCAGAATGCAGCCCGCCTTCAGCTCGTTTCTGCAGTGCCCTCCCGGCTTGGAACAGGATCAGATTTTTCTTCCAACAATAGTATCTCTCTGATGAGCTTCCATCTGTTACTTCTTGTCCTGCCCTTGGATGTTTTGGAGAATAAGGGGGATGCCCATCACGTCCTTATGGGTTGATTCTTTTTTTTAAAAAAATATATTTTATTAGATTTTATATGGGTAGGGAAAAGGTGGGGTCGGTGCGGGTACAGGAAAATCGGGATAAAAGGGACCGGGTGTGGATAACTACAGTAAATACATAATTCAGCGAACAAGCTGTCATCCGGGTCTTCATATTAAGTATTACTGTTTATATAATACTAGACATTTATAAGAATAAATCGGTATAGTTACAACTGACATTTGGTAAAACACTAATATTCCTTTAAATAATTAACGTAGCTGATAGCATCACAACTATTTCCAATCATCAACCTTAATCCTTAATATAATAAAACTCTAAAATCTCTTCTTATTCTAACGTGTTTCAACCCACTGATAAAATCTTCCCCAGGTTTTATAGAAGATTGAATCTTCTTTCTCCTTCATCTCTAACGTTAATCTGTCCATTTCTGCCCAATCTAGGACTTTCAAAATTATAATCTGGTCTGATGGTAGGTTTTCATTTTGCCAAAACTGGGCAAATTCTATTCTTGCAGCTGTTAATACATGTAACATTAAATAATCATTTTCTTCGCCATAGTTAGGTCTTAATATACCTAACAGGAACCGTTCCGGTTTAAATTCTATCTGGATTTTCATCATTTTTTCTAACCATCTATGAATCTTAGACCAATATTTTTTTGCAATAGAACATGTCCACCAGGCTTGATAGTAAGTACCTTATGGGTTGATTCCTGATGACACTCTTGCGAACAAGAGCTTGGAGGTGACATAGCATCTTCTGCTCCAATTTTCTCTTACAACAGTAGCCTGTGAAGTGGGTTGAGCGGAGAGTGGAGGGTCGATCCAAACAGGTGTATATGTGTGTATGACATCAAGATGGGAGCTGTAAATTTCATGTTTGAATTGTGACAAAAGCTCTCATCCTTTTTAAGGTAGACTTCCCCCTGGCCTAGAATCCCTCCAGTAATCTTCAATATTTTATTGTAATTTCTATCATGCTGTGAGCCGCCCTGAGTTCTTTGGAATAGGGCGGCATAGAAATTAAATAAATAATAATAATAATAATAATAATATCAGAGGGAACATTTGAACCTGCCTCCTTGGTGATCAGGTTTCTGCAACTCAGGTTAACTCCAACCCAGATTTTCCCTGCAAAACCCTTGGGTGGGGCGGCTGAATCATCAGTGAGCCCAATTTATTTCGTATCGTTTTATTCTGTTTATTTATTGCAGCTGTAGTGGTTTAATCCCAACATTCTCCTGGTGATCCTCCAAGGGATCAGAACCAATGAAACACCCCCAGATCATTAAAGAAAAATATGATGAATCTGGCTGGAAAACATAGACACCCTCTTGACAATAGCTTACTCAGAGCCTTTCTCTAAAACAACAATAACAACACAAAGAGTGTGAATTGCTTTTCCTTCTTTAGGCATTGTTTAGGATCTGGGAAAGAGAATTGGAGGTCACCCCCAAAATGTTCTCTTTATGCTCCCACTTTGCACCCCCAAGACGGGGTAGAAGGTGGAAGCCTTATTAAGCAGAATGGAATGGAATGGAATAGAATAGAATAGAATAGAAAATAGAATAGAGTAGAATATAATAGAGTAGAATAGAATAGAATAGAAAATATGGAGTGGAATGGAATAGAATAGAATAGAATAGAATAGAATAGAATAGAATAGAATAGAATAGAATAGAATAGAATAGAATAGAAAATATGGAGTGGAATGGAATGGAATGGAATAGAATAGAATAGAATAGAAAATAGAATAGAATAGAAAATATGGAGTGGAGTGGAATGGAATGGAATAGAATAGAATAGAAAATAGAATAGAATAGAAAATATGGAGTGGAATGGAATGGAATGGAATAGAATAGAATAGAATAGAATAGAATAGAATAGAAAATAGAATAGAATAGAATAGAAAATATGGAGTGGAATGGAATGGAATGGAATAGAATAGAATAGAAAATAGAATAGAATAGAAAATATGGAGTGGAATGGAATAGAATTGAATAGAATAGAAAATAGAATAGAATAGAAAATATGGAATGGAGTGGAATGGAATGGAATAGAATAGAATAGAAAATAGAATAGAATAGAAAATATGGAGTGGAATGGAATGGAATGGAATAGAATAGAAAATAGAATAGAATAGAAAATATGGAGTGGAATGGAATAGAATAGAATAGAATAGAATAGAATAGAATAGAATAGAATAGAATAGAATAGAATAGAATAGAATAGAAAATATGGAATGGAATGGAATGGAATGGAATAGAATAGAATAGAAAATAGAATAGAATAGAAAATATGGAGTGGAATGGAATGGAATGGAATAGAATAGAATAGAAAATAGAATAGAATAGAAAATATGGAGTGGAGTGGAATGGAATAGAATAGAATAGAAAATAGAATAGAATAGAAAATATGGAGTGGAATGGAATGGAATAGAATAGAATAGAAAATAGAATAGAATAGAAAATATGGAGTGGAATGGAATGGAATGGAATAGAATAGAATAGAAAATAGAATAGAATAGAAAATATGGAGTGGAATTGAATAGAATAGAATAGAATAGAAAATAGAATAGAATAGAATAGAACAGAACAGAACAACAACGACAACAACAACAACAACAATAATAATAAAGTTGGAAGGGATCTTGGAGGTCATCGAGTCCAACCCCCTGCTCAGGAAGGAACCCCATCCAAAAGAAAAAAAATTGGTTACAGATTTATAATCGTCAACTTGTGCCAATTTTTTGGAGATATGTCTAATTATGTTTGGAACATTATATTTACTCACATATTAATCGGCTATCCATTCACGTAAATTAGGGAGTGACCCTAACATTTTGAGAACATATATTTCCTTAACAGGGATGTTATTATTTACTATTAATGTTAGTACTATTTTTATTATTATTATTATTTAATATATTGTAAAAAGTGATGGCTATTGTTGGTCTACAACTGTAATAAAGTTTATTATTATTATTATTATTATTATTATTATTATTATTATTATTATTATTATTATTATTATTATTATTATTATTATTATTATTATTAGGCAGGAACCCTACACAATTTCAGACAAAGGGCTGTCCAGTCTCTTCTTAAAAACTTCCAATGTTGGAGCATTCACCGCTTCTGGAGGCAGGTTGTTCCATTGGTTAATTGTAATAGAATAGAATAGAAAATATGGAATAGAATAGAATAGAATAGAGCTGGAAGGGACCTTGGAGGTCTTCTAGTCCAGCCCCCTGCTCAAGCAGGAGAACCTACACTGTCTCAGACAGGTGAATGTCTAATCTCTTCTTAAAAAGCTCCAGTGATGGAGCTCCCACAATTTCTGGAGTCAACTTCTGTTCCACTGGTTGAGTGTCCTCACTGTCAGGAAGTTTCTCCTTCGTTCCAGGTTGCTTCTCTCTTTGGTCAGTTTCCAACCATTGTTTCTCGTCCTGCCCTCGGGTGCTTTGGTGAAGAACCTGGCCCCCTTTGCCCTGTGGCAGCCCCTCAGATACTGGAACACTGCTATCATGTCCCCCCAATTTCTTATTTTCTTTAGACTAGCCAAACCCAAGTCCCGCAGCCGTTCTTCGTGTGTTTTGGTCTCCAGGCCTCTCATCATCTTACTTGCTCTTCTCTGAATTTGTTCTCATTGTCAGGAAATTTCTACTTAGCTCTAGGTTTCTCCTCTCCTTAGTTAGCAGGAGCACATATTCTGCATCAAAGAATCCTGGTTCAATATCCAGAATATTCAGAAACGGCTGGAAAAACATCCGCTTAGCACCTCGGAGAGCTTTGTCTGGTCCTCCTAGAAGAGACCAATCCATCAAGATTTTTGTTTCAGCTCAGAGGAACAATCTGGCTACTTTTTATGGTTTTGCTGTTCCACCAGACCTGCTCCTGTTTGAAGGTATATGCGAAATGCATTCAATTTAATTAGTTTACCTGATTTATTAGGAGTTTCCACCTTCATAGTTCACCCGAGATGCCAGCTTCTCATCAATAAAGTGACTTGGGGAAAAGAAAGCATTGATGATTCAGAGCAAACAAAGCTTCATCAATAAAAAAAAACCTGGCTGATAATTGCCCAGAACGATAGCCAGACATTCTGTAATTTGTGTACTGGGACTCTCACCGCTCCTGTGAAAAGGGACTCAGCCATGTAAAAAAAGGACTGTGACTTTTTCCATCCAGGAACTGATCCTGTTAGAGAGAGTGAAGCAAAGTAGGCTTGAAGACTGATTTTTCAGGAACAATTTTCCAGAGAAGTGTTAACTTTGGCTGGTTATATAGAACATAGAATAATAGCATTGGAAGGGACCTTGGAGGTCTTCTAGATCAACCCCCTGCTTATCCCCTAACCATTCCAGACAAATGGTTGTCCAATCTCTTTGTAAAAACCTTCAGTGATGGAGCATGCACAATGCAGGTCGTTCCACTGGTTAACCGTTCTCAGGAAATTTCTCCTTATTTCTAGGTTGTTTCTCTCCTTGATTAGTTTCTACCTGCCAAGGTAACAATTTAAAAGCTAGCCAGCTGATGTAATGTGGATGATGCAATAATAGGAATGTCTCAGCCAGTGTGTGTATCCCTTTAAGAGTCTGAGTATAAAAGGAAAGTTTTTTTGCTCAAGTTTTTCTCTCTCTCTTTCTCTCGTCCGTTTGACTGCTGTAATTGCTGTGTATTGGAGTTTGCTGAATGACCACGTGCATGTATCTTATTTCTAGTATATTTGTAGAGAGTGTGTAAGACTAGACACAGTAGATAGACCATATATAAGAGAAACACCAACCAAACAAAAGGTACTCGGAGTATACTTGAAGAGGGAAGGGAGGAGGAAAGAACGTTTACCAAAACAGATGTTTACAAAGATTAATACCTAATGTTGTATGCTATGTCCTAGGATGATTGTTTAGCAATAGGATCTTTGGTTTAATGTTGATCACATTAATATGGAACCAGATAAGAGAAACACCAATCAAACAAAGTGTAACAGGAGTATAGTTGAGGCTAGACGCGAGGGGTGGAAAAAGGCTTACTAAATCAGACGTTTTCAATGACTAATACTTAGTATTGTATATCAGGTGCCATGATGATTGCTGCACAATATGTTTTTATGTTCAATGTTGATTGTTTTAATAAAAGAATTTAAAAATATATATATAAACCACATTTAAATACAAACCACTGTGTACTGTATTTACTCCTGGGGTTACCTCAGCGCAGTAAGACTGTGCATGCTCTGACACTACCCGTTGCTTCTTGTTTTGGGTGGAGGAAAACTCACCACCATGAACTCGCCGTAGCCAGCTCACCATCGGAAAACTTGCTGCGGGACAAGTCAATGCTGCATTCATCATTTCATTGTTACTTTTATCATTGGTAACCACATTTTCGTCGAAATTATTATAACTCTGGATAGACTTTCTTTCTTTTATTATTATTGGCCAGCACTGAGGATATTATCTAGTTTGGGTAATGAAACATTTGCAAGAAAACAAGCAAGCTCAGAGAACATCAAGGACCCCACAGTAGTCTTCCTCTCTTCCTCCTCCTCCTCCTCCTCCTCCCCCTCCTCCTCTTCCTCCCCCTCCTCCTCCTCCCCACAAACCCCATTCCCTTCCAGCACTGAGGATGTTACCTATTGGGTAATGAAACGTCTGCAAGAAAAGCAAGCTCAGAGAGCATCAAGGACCCTACAGTAGTTTTCCTCCTCCTCCTCCTCCTCCTCCTCCTCCTCCTCCTCCTCCTCCTCTTCCTCCTCTCAACAAACCCCATTCCCTTCTAGCCCTGAGGATGTTACCTAGTTTGAGTAATGAAATGTCTGCAAGAAAACAAGCAAGCTCAGAAATGGTCCAAGATACAGCATAACACACAGCTGCCAAATGGGTAGTGAAAGAGACTCAGAAGGGTTCCTACCAAAATTCTCAGACTGATAAGGAAACAGCGGAAGATTTGTACTTTCAGACTCTCAAGTCAGTAAATGTAGCTTTACAATAAACTAGAATTAGTTTATTTGATTATCACAGGCTGCATCCACAGAGGGATAGAATCAAGATCATGTGAAGGGTTAGCACCACTTTACAATGCCTCGATAAGGCCACACTTGGAATACGGCATCCAGTTTTGGTCACCACAATGTAAAAAAGATGTTGAGACTCTAGAAAGAGTGCAGAGAAGAGCAACAAAGAAGATTAGGGGACTGGAGGCTAAAACATACAAGGAACGGCTGCTGGAATTGAGTATGTCTAGTTTAATGAAGAGAAGGATGAGGGGGGACATGATAGTAGTCTTCCAATATCTCAGGGGCTGCCCCAAAGAAGAGGGAGTCAAGCTATTCTCCAAAGCACCTGAAGGCAGGACAAGAAGCAATGGATGGAAACTAATCAAGAAGAGAAACAACCGAGAATTAAGGAGAAATTTTCCTGACAGAACTATTAACCAGTGGAATGACTTGCCTCCAGAAGTTGTGGATGTTCCAACACTGGAAGCTTTTGAAAAGAGATTGGATAGCCATTTCTCTGAATTGATATAGGGTTTCCTACTTGAGCAGGGGGTTGGACTAGACGACCTCCAAGGTCCCTTCCAACTCTGTTACTCTGTTTCCTGTCTGGCCTACCTGGTAGAGCTGAGAGAACCAGGGCCTTAGATTACAGAAGACTGCCCTTGTTGTTGTTGTTGTTAATTGCGAAGTCATGTCCGACCCATCGCGACCCCATGGACCACGTTCCTCCAGGTCTTCCTGCCCTCTACCATCTTCTGGAGTCCATTGAAGCTCACGCCTCCTGCTTCAGCCACCTCATTCCCTGTCATCCCCTTCTTCTCTTGCCCTCCATCTTTCCCAGCATCAGGCTCTTCTCCAGGGAGTCCTTCCTTCTCATTAGGTGGCCAAAGGACTTGAGTTTCCACTTCAGGATCTGGCCTTCTAAAGAGCGGTCAGGGTTGATCTCCTCTAGGACTGACTGGTTGGATTGCCTTGCAGTCCAGGGGACTCGCAGGAGTCTTCTCCAGCACCAGAGTTCAAAGGCCTCCATTCTTTGGCGCTCAGCCTTTCTGATGGTCCAACTTTCACAGCCATCCATTGCAACTGGGAAAACCATGGCCCTGACTATATGCACTTTTGTTGGCACGGTGACGTCTCTGCTTTATAGCTGAGATTAAATCAATCCATAATTCAGTTTATTGAAAGGAGAGAGTTTTGCCTAAGGTCCTGGAGAGGCCCAGCCAGGGCAGAACTGATCGGGACACCACACAAGCAAGTTTAATTGAGGTCCCAGGTAAAAACCAACCGTATCCGATTCCGGTAGAGATAAAACAACAGATCGAACTGGTGTGTAGAAAGAATCCCTGATGCATCTGGGCTTTGTTCCTCAATGCTCTAGCAAGGAGGACACAGATGTGTTGACAGCCTTTCTGATGCCAGCAGCCCTTTGCTTCTCCCCTCCCCTCCATCCCTCATGGGGTTGGCTGCGCTTGCATCCGAAATCCCTGAGCCAGCAGGACACTTTGACTTTAATGTTGATATTCCAGGAATGATGGCTTCCTGCAGGGCTCCCCAGAGACTTCTTCCTTCTTGATTACCAAGGCGGAGGGCTGCCCAAATGTCAGGTTGATTAACATTTGGGGCCGGGCCTTGTGGTGGAAGCCTCTCTTGAGATTTCAATTAGCAGCTGTTGACAATAAATTATTGTTCATGCAGGTATGTTAAGGTGGCGAAATGAAAGGATGGAAAAGCTGAGTGAGAAGAACAAAAGACCTAATTTTTTCCATCAATGTAGTGCATGGTGATTATCTTCTTCTTCTTCTTCTTCTTCTTCTTCTTCTTCTTCTTCTTCTTCTTCTTCTTCTTCTTCTTCTTCTTCTTCTTCTTCTTCTTCTTCTTCTTCTTCTTCTTCTTCTTCTTCTTCTTCTTCTTCTTCTTCTTCTTCTTCTTCTTCTTCTTCTTCTTCTTCTTCTTCTTCTTCTTCTTCTTCTTCTTCTTCTTCTCCTCCTCCTCCTCTTCCTCCTCTCGTTCTCCTCCTCCTTCTTCTCCTCCTTCTCTTTTTCTCCTCCTCCTCCTCTCCTTCTCCTCTCCTCCTCCTCCTCCTCCTCCTCCTCCTTCTCCTTCTTCTTCTCCTCCTTCTCCTCCTTCTCTTCTTCTTCTTCTTCTCCTCCTCCTCCTCCTTCTCTTTCTCCTCCTCTTCTTTTTCTTCTCCTCCTGCCTCCTCCTCCAATCCCTCCTCCTCCATTACTCTTCCTCCTCCTCCTCCTCCTCTCTTCCTTCTCCTTCTCCACTTCTCCTCTTCTTCCTCCTCCTTCTCCTCCTCTTCCCCTCCTCCTCCTCCTCTCCCCCTGAGAGCTGGACAAGAAATAATGGTTAAAAGCTGGTCAAAGAAAGCTAAGCAGATAGTTCCTGATAGAACAATCAATCAACAACTTGCTCCTGGAGTTTTGACTGCTCCATCACTGGATCATTTGCAAAAAAAAATAGATTGTCCAAGTAGGGGTTGGAGTAGAAGACCTCTGATGTCCCTCCCATCCCTATGCTTCCACCTTCCCTGCTCTACGTGTGAAAAAGACACTTCTCAGGGAGGTGTCAAGGGACAATCACAGCCCCACTACAACCTCCAAAGAGGCCCCAGTTTTACACCTTTCATTCCAGCTGTCTGGCAGAGAAGAGACAAGGAAGCACACTTCGCCTCTTCCTTAATAACTTTTCGGAAGGGGAACATTGAAACCTTGTCGTCTTTCGAACCCATCTGCATCGCAAACACTTTCAACTCCCTCTGGCTTCTAGACCTTGATATTTTATTAATACCGCATGCTTTTTCTATCCTCCCCCTCTACTTTAAGGAACAGTTGCTGGAATTGGGGATGTCTCGTTTAATGAAGAGAAGGACGTATGTGTGTGTGTGTGTGTGTGTGTGTGTGTGTGTGTGTGACATGATAGCAGCCTTCCAGTATCTCAGGGACTGCCCCAAAGAAGAGGGAGTCAAGCTATTCTCCAAGGTGCCTGAAGGCAGGACAAGAAGCCAGGGATGGAAACTAATCAAGGAGAGAAGCAACCTAGAACTAAGGAGAAATTTCCTGACAGTGAGAACAATTAATCAGTGGAACAACCTGCCTCCAGAAGTTGTGGGCTCTCCATCAGTGGAAGGTTTTAAGAAGAGATTAGACAGTCACTTGTCTGAGATGGTATAGGCCAGGGGTAGGCAATCTTGGCTCTTTTTATGACTGGTGGACTTCAACTCCCAGAATTCCTGAGCCAGCCATGCTGAGGGGAAAGGGAGAGGATTCCAAGCTGAGCCATGGTGGCTCAGGAATTCTGGGAGTTGAAGTCCACCAGTCATAAAAGAGCCAAGGTTGCCTACCCCTGGTATAGGGTTTCCTGTCTGAGCAGGGGGTTGGACTAGAAGGCCTCCAAGGTCCCTTCCAGCTTCTATTCTATGTATTCTCTTAAACTACACCAAAGGTAGATGCTGGGGGAGCGTTCTGTCTTTTTATGTCACATTCCTTTTTTCAGAGGGAAAAATCCAAAGCCACCTTATGCCAATTAAATTCAGCCGTGTGTCTACAGCAGCCAGGCCCTTATTTGGAAAGTGTGCAAATATTCACTTGAAACGATTCCATTTGACAGCCCCTGAGATATTGGAACACTGTTATCATGTCCCCCCTCGTCCTTCTCTCCTGAACTTTTACAGAATAACAGAACAACAAACTTGGAAGGGACCTTGAAGGTCTTCTAGTCCAACCTCCTGCTCAGGCAGGTAACCCTATACCATTTCAGACAAATGGCTGTCCAGTCTCTTCTTAAAAACTTCCAGTGTTGGAGAATTCACAGCTTCAGGAGGCAGGTTGTTCCACTGGTTAATTGTTCTCACTGTCAGGAAGGTAAAACTCCTGGCACCGCCTTACAAAACCCAAGGCTAGATTTTCAGATGCTCAGGTGCACTGGAGGATAAATGGAGGCCTTCTTCTCTGTCACAGCCCTTCAAGGATTGGGAGATGCTATCAAGTCTCCCCTAAGCCTTCTCTTTGTTAGGCTAATCATACCTAGCTCCCTTAGGACAGTGATGGCAAACCTTTTAGAGACCGAGTGCCCAAACTGCAACCCAAAACCCACGTACGTATCGTCAGGTGCCAGGTGGGCATGGCCCATTGGGTGGGCGTGGCTGCAATAGCAACAGCAGACTGGGCGGGACTAAAAAGTTCAATCAATCAATTCCAACTTTGCGAGATCTTTTTTTCCCCCGCGAGACATTGAAATTGACTGATTGATGGAACCTTTTTTTTTTTTTTTTGCACACGGCGGTGGAGGCCTAAAGTGAAAAGGTTTTATAAAACTCAGCTGAAGGCCTAGGACTGGGACGATGGCACGTGTGCCCACAGAGAGGGGTCTGCGTGCCACCTGTGGCACGTGTGCCATAGGTTCGCCACCACGGCCTTAGCCATTCATTGAATGATTTAGCCTCCAGATCCCTTCTCGTGTTGGTTGCTCTTCCCTGCACACTTTCTAGGTCTCAGCCGTTGTGCTGGATACTAAGTTTTGCTCCTGTTTGGCTTTTCAACTTCAGCCAGGCATGTTGAACTGGTTAGTTTTCTCTGGAGACTTGCAGGCAGATGGACATGTCTGTGGAGATTCTCCATCATCCAGATCGTGGTTCTCCCAGAGGTGCTTTTTTTAAAAAAGGCAACTGGACTTTGTTTTTCCTTGAAGAAAAAACAAAGCACCTTTGGGACAGGCTGGTGGACATGTCAGAGCAACTGGCCTGGATGAATTTGGCCTTCTCCAGCTCTTCAGCTCTCCTGCACCACAAAGGACATGGAAGTGATCTGAAGCTGATCTGAAGACCTGGCCGACTGGAATCCATCTGTCTGCTGAGCCTCAAATGACAGAACGGAAGGAAGGAATAGAATAGAACAACAGAGTTGGAAGGGACCTTGGAGGTCATCTAGTCCAACCCCCTGCTTAGGCAGGAAACCCTACTATGCCATTTCAGACCAATGGTTGTCCAATCTCTTCTTAAAAACTTCCAGCGTTGGTGCATTCACCACAACTTCTGGAGGCAGGTTGTTCCACTGATGAATTGCGCTAACTGTCAGGAAATTTCAGGAACTGTCAGTGACTGATGATCCATCTCCTATGATTTAAAACAAATAAGTGATTTTTTTTCCCCCACACATCTATTAAAAAACTAGCCGGATTCCATCCAGTTTAAAGAAAATTGACCAAGATATATCCATTTATCAAAGCCTGAAGACTTTTGATTTTTTTCCCCATCAGCCATGGAGAGACCTACTGGGAAACATTAGATCAAAATGTTTGATAGAAGGATTAGCTGTAAGCCAAAATAAGTACTGAAATGGACAAGAGGTTGAACAAAAAACAACTAAATACTGGAGCGGTGTTTTTCAAGCTTGGCGATTTTAAGACGTATGGACTTCAACTCCCAGAATTCCATAAAACATAGTATAATAGAGTAGGAAGGCACCTCAGAGGTCTTCTAATCCAGCCCCCTGCTCCAGCAGAAGACCCTATACCAGAGGTCCCCAACCTTTTGACCACCAGGGTCTTTTTCCATGGAGAGAGGTTTTTCCACAGACTGGAGAGTGCATGGTTTTGCATACTGTCTACATCCCACTGATGGGGCTTTGCTTGTTTGTGCGAACCGGTTGCTGGCATGCCACAGCCTAGTAGCGGTCCACGGATCGGGGGTTGGGGACCCCTGCCCTATACCCTTTCAGACAAATGGTTGTCCAGTCACTTTTTGAAAACCTCTGAAGGCAACTTCTGTTCCACTGGTTCATTGCCCTCACTGTTAGGAAGTTTCTCCTTAGTTCTAGGTTGCTTCTTTCCTTTTTTATCTTTTATTTATTTTATTTAAATCACATTTATATGCCGCCCCTCTCCAAAGACCCGGGGCGGCTCACAACAAAAAAATACTACAATAATTTTAAAATTAACACATTCATACCACACACAAACTCAATCAATTCACATGCACTGATGGCGGGACACTCTTAGGGCCGAGGGGCAGAGTGCAGCTCACATGCTCCAAGCCTGTCAGCATAGATGTGTCTTCAATCCTTTCCGGAAGGCTAGGAGGGAGGAAGCAGTACGAACCTCCGAGGGAAGCTGGTTCCAGAGGGCTGGGGCAGCAACAGAGAAGGCCCTAGCCCTGGGCCCCGCCAGATGATATTGTCTAACAGACGGGACTCGTAGGAGGCCAACCCTATGTGCCCTAACCGGTCGCTGGGATTCATGAGGCAGGAGACGGTCACGCAAGTATCTTGGTCCGTTGCCATAAAGGGCTTTATAGGTCATAAGTTTCCATTCACTGCTTCTTGTCCTGCCTTCAGGTGCTTTGGAGAATAGGTTGACCCCCTTTTCTTTGCCTTCAAGGTCCCTTCCAATTATATTATTCTGTTATTTCTATTATTCTGGAGGCAAGTCGTTCCATGGATTAATTGTTCTAACTTTCAGGAAATTTCTTCTTAGTTCTAGGTTGCTTCTCTCCTTGATGAGTTTCCACTCGTTGCTTCTTGTCCTGCCTTCTGGTGCTTTGGAGAATAGCTTGACTCCCTCTTCTTTGGGGCAGCCCCTGAGATATTGGAACCCTGCTATCATATCCCCCCTCGTCCTTCTCTTCATTAAACTAGATATACCCAATTCCAGCAACCATTCCTTATATGCTTTAGCCTCCAGTCCCCTCATCATGTTTGTTGCTCTTCTCTGTACTCTTTCTAGAGTCTCAGCATCTTTTTTTATATTGTGGTGACCAGAATTGGTTGTAGTATTCCAAGTATGGCCTTACTAAAGTCATGCTGGTTGGGGAATTCTGGGAGTTGAAGTCTACACATCCTATCAAAAATGAAAAATAAAAAGAGAGAACTGAAGGGCGGTAGCCTATTTTAGTATAGAATAGAGCTGGAAGGGACCTTGGAGGTCTTCTAGTCCAGCCCCCTGCTTGAACAGGAGAACCTATACCATCTCAGACAGGTGATTGTCTAGCCTCTTCTTAAAAACCTCCACTGATGGAGCGCTCATGATTTCTGGAGGCAAGCTGTTCCACTGGTTAATTGTCCTCACTGTTAGGAAGTTCCTCCTTAATTCCAGGTTGCTTCTCTCTTTGATCGCTTTCCAACCATTGTTTCTCATCCTGGTGCTTTGGAGAATAATGTGACCCCCTCTTCTTTGTGGCAGCCTCTCAAATTCTGGAACACTGCTATCATGTTGCCCCTGCTTCTTCTTTTCTTTAGACTAGCCAAACACAAATCCTGCAGCCGTTCTTCGTATGTTTTAGTCTCCAGGCCTTGGATCATTTTAGTTGCTCTTCTCTGAACTTTTAACTTTAATTTTAAATAAAAGAAAAAAAAATATGATTTGTGTAGACTTCTGGAGTAGAACTAATATTCATTAGGCCTAGAGGTAGACTTATATTCCTGTATTGCTGTAAAGAGAAGCAGTTTTGTTGTATTTATCCTATTTACTCATCTGGTATTATCCACAGTCAGCTTGTTATTATAGCTTGCTTATCTTGTTATCAGCTAAGATTGTTATACTCCATTTCTCATATGTTGTTGTTAGTTGTGAAGTCGTGTCCGACCCATCGCGACCCCATGGACAACGTTCCTCCAGGCCTTCCTGTCCTCTACCATCTTCTGGAGTCCATTGAAGCTCATGCCTACTGCTTCAGTGACTTCATCCAGCCACCTCCTTCTCTGTCGTCCCCTTCTCCTCTTGCCCTCCATCTTTCCCAGCATCAGGCTCTTCTCCAGGGAGCCCTTCCTTCTCATTAGGTGGCCAAAGGACTTGAGTTTCAACTTCAGGATCTGGCCTTCTAAAGAGCAGTCGGGGTTGATCTCCTCCAGGACTGACCGATTGGATCGCCTTGTAGTCCAGGGGACTCGCAGGAGTCTTCTCCAGCACCATAGTTCAAAGGCTTCCATTCTTTGGCACTCAGCCTTTCTCATGGTCCAACTTTCACAGCCATCCATTGCAACTGGGAAAACCATGGCCTTGACTATACGCACTTTTGTTGGCAGAGTGACGTCTCTGCTTTTTAGTATGCTGTCTTGATTTGCCATGGCTTTCCTTCCCAGAAGCAAGCGTCTTCTAATTTCTTGGCTGCAGTCCCCATCTGAGGTGATCTATATACAAACATACAAATGTGAGCATTTTCAATCATTGCTGTTGTCTTCCCGGAGACATCCCAGAGTCTGCATCCAGTTTTGGTCACCGCAATATAAAAAAAAAAATGTCAAGACTCTGGGAAGAGGGCAGAGAAGAGCAACAAAGGGGTTTGGGGGACTGGAGGCTAAAAGAGATGAAAGATGGTTGCAGGAATTGGGTAGGCCTAGTTTAAGAGCCGTGGTGATGTCTCTGCTTTTTAGTATGTTGTATTTAATATATTTCTCATATATTCAGAAGTAAATGAGAGATTGATCACCTTTTGCGATCAGTACAACTATTTGTACTGATTTGTACAAATATGCTGTGTTCTCCTCACATTTAAGCTACATTCTCACAGGGACTAGCAAGATTATTGATCCTATCAATATCAGATCACACCATGCTAGATTAACTCCAGTTTTATCCATGTTGGGGGGGGGTTGATGGCCACAGATCCTAATAGGTATTTATCTAGCTCTAAGAGAAACTGTGAGAACAAGCTGTGCCAGTTTTGCGCACAAAAATCTTGGCTTAGTGCTTGGTCCACTATGTGTGAGCCAACTGGGGTTTGTTCAACAAACCATAACTGAAGCAACACATTGCTTAATTGGATTCAAAAGCCGAACGCTGACCTGTTTATAATTGGAGTCAATCCAATATTTTTTTTGTAAGTGACTTCTGATTTGCAATTCTCCACACATCATTAAGAGTTTTCTGCAATTTATGTCTTTTGCAAGGCTGTTGACCTGTTTGGCCTGCTCATTGTCATTGCTGTCCATCCAGTATTGCAATGGCTGTTACAGAGCAAGAGGCAGTTTGGTGTAGTGGTTAAGGTCTTGGCCTAGAATCCAGGAGACTGTGAATTCCAGTCCCGCCTTAGGCATGAAAACTGGCTGGGAGAGTTTGGGCCAAACACCAGGAGAATGGGAGTGCTAGTCCCACCTTATGCATGAAAGCTGGCTGGGTGACATTGGGCCAATCACCAGGAGATGGTGAATTCTAGTTCCAATATCTCACGGGCTGCCCCAAAGAAGAGGGTGTCAAGCTATTCTCCAAAGCACCTGACAGCAGGACAAGAAGCAATGGATGGAGACTAATCAAAGAGAGAAGCAACCTAGAACTAAGGAGAAACTTCCTGACAGTGAGAACAATTAACCAGTGGAACAACCTGTCTCCAGAAGCGGTGAGTGCTCCAACACTGGAAGTTTTAAAGAAGAGACTGGACGGCCATTTGTCTGAAATGGTATACAGTTTCATGCTTGGGTGGAGGCTAGACTAGATGACCTCCAAGGTCCCTTCCAACTCTGTTGTTCTGTTATTTTGTTAGTCCTGCCATGGCCATGCACACTAGCTGGGTGACTTTGGGCCAATCACCAGGAGATGGAGAGTTCTAGTCCCACCTTAGGTACAAAAGCTGATGGGTGACTTTGAGCCAATCACCAGGAGATGGTGATTCGACTCGACTCGACTCGACTCAACTCGACTCGACTCAACTCGACTCGACTCTACTCTACTCTACTCTACTCTACTCTACTCTACTCTACTCTACTCTACTCTACTCTACTCTACTCTACTCTACTCTACTCTACTCTCTATTCTATTCTATTCTATTCTATTCTATTCTATTCTATTCTATTCTATTCTATTCTATTCTATTCTATTCTATTCTATTCTATTCTATTCTATTCTATTCTATTCTATTCATTCCACTGGTTAACTGTTCTCATTGTCAGGAAGTTTCTCCTTTGTTCTAGGTTGCTTTTCTCCTTCATGAGTTTCCATCCATTGCTTCTTGTCCTGCCCTCAGGTCCTTTGGAGAATAGCTTGACTCCCTCTTCTTTGTGGCAGTCCCTGAGATATTGGAACACTGCTATCATGTCACCCCTTGTCCTTCTCTTCATTCAACTAGACATACCCAATTTCAGCAACTATTTTTTTTACATGTTTTAGCCTCCAGTCCCCAGCCTCTTCTCTGCATATCCTACACCTGCTCTGTGTTAAGATTGACTTTGGGATCAGGAACAGATTGACCCATCAGATGGTTCAGAACACTGATCTTTACCTGCAGAGGGATCCACAGGGGAAGGTCCACATCCATCATTTTGAAATCTATGTCCTGACTACCTTTGCTTGAACACCTTCTGTCTATCTGAAGACCTACAACCCAAGGACTGTTTTCCATTCCTTTTTTTTTTTTTTTTGCAACCTCTTCATATGCTTTTCAGGACTCCAATGTTCCTAATTCTAGAATGTTCTTCTTCAGCTCTGCACATCTTTGGGTGTATTTAAGAAAGATTTGAAAGCTGGCTTATTTCATAAAGCTGAAAGCTTGGAGCTTGAGCACGGCGGTTATTAGATGGAAATGCGGTTCGGTTTATAAATCTCACCAAAGTTGGACAGCAGGAGTTTTCAGCTTTATAGGCTTAGGATTTAATAGTCATCTAAGTCTAGATTTTTTTTACTGTGACTATAAATATAGCAGGGTTGCATATTGATTTTATTGCTTTTCTGTGATTTTAACGGCTAGCTTTTACTTGTTAATTTGGACTGGGGTTAGATTGCACTCCAGTGAGGGGCATGTTGTCAATAAAATATTTGTTTGTTGCTGCTTTACTCTGCCTGGCAGACATTGATGGATGATGGGACCTGTAGTCTGTGCTCATTTTTGCAATTTGTGATTGGGCTGATCTGGGAGTTCTACTCCCTGATTGAAAACTTGCCCATGTGACTTGTACATATACGCAGAGCAGGGGTCTTCAAACTTGGCCCTTTTATAACTTGTGGACTTCAACTCCCAGAATTCCTCAGCCAGCCTCCATTTTGTTTATTAGATTTAAGACAGGGGCCTTCAAACCTGGCCCCTTTATGACTTGTGGACTTCAACTCCCAGAATTCCTCAGCCAGCCTCCATTTTGTTTGTTAGATTTGGCTGAGGAATTCTGGGAGTTAAAGTCCACAAATCATAATTAATTAATCTTGTTGCTAATCCCGGTTTATCTGGATGTTGATGGCTGGTGAGGAGATGCTTTGCTCTTTCTGTTTCCTTTTTAGCTTTTTGACTGTCTCTTTTGAACGGTATGTAGATGTTGTTTATCTCTATGTACCCGTTGATGGCTGATTTGTCTGATTTGGCTAAATAGAATAGAATAGAATAGAATAGAAGAATAGAATAGAATAGAATAGAATAGGAATAGAATAGGAATACGAATAGGAATAGGAATACAAATGGAATGGAATGGAATGGAATAGAAATGGAATGGAATTAGAATAGAATAGAATAGAATAGAATAGAATAGAATAGAATAGAATAGAATAGAATAGAATAGAATAGAATAAGGAAAGATAGACTAGACTAGACTAGACTAGACTAGACTAGACTAGACTAGACTAGACTAGAATAGGAACAGGAACAGGAACAGGAACAGGAACAGGAATAGGAATAGAAATGGAATGGAATAGAAATGGAATGGAATAAGAATAGAAATGGAATGGAATAAGAATAGAATAGAATAGAATAGAATAAGGAAAGATAGACTAGACTAGACTAGACTAGACTAGACTAGGAATAGGAATAGGAATAGGAATAGGAATAGGAATAGGAATAGGAATAGGAATAGGAATAGGAATAGGAATAGGAATAGGAATAGGAATAGGAATAGAAATGGAATGGAATGGAATACAAATGGAATGGAATAAGAATAGAATAGAATAGAATAGAATAGAATAGAATAGAATAGAATAGAATAGAATAGAATAGAATAAGGAAAGATAGACTAGACTAGACTACGAATATGAATAGAGTAGGAATATGAATAGGAATAGGAATAGGAATAGAAATGGAATAGAATAGGAATCGAATCAAATCGAATCGAATCGAATAGAATAGAATAGAATGCAGAGCAGGGCAGAAACTGCCAAGTCTCTTCTTAAAAACCTGTGATGGATTTCTGAAGTCAAACTGTTCCACTGTCCACAAACATGGACTTAGCTTGGTCTAGGATGCTCAGTATTGGTGAAGTCTGTCGATCTGTTGTGCAATTAAGTGGTTTTCATCCAGTCTTCTGACCGCTAGTTGGTCTTCACGCTTGTGCTCCCCTAGTCTTCTGTTTCTCCTGCATAGCGGCATTTACAATCTTTACCCCGTAGATTGTAGATTACTCCTGTTTTTTCTTCTTCTGAGGCTGCTGGGCCTTCTGCTTTACTCAAGACGTTTGGGAAGGCTTTAGCTGATTTGTGTGCTACAACGATGCCCTGTGGTTATTAGAGTGTGTTGGTGGTTTCTGAGATGTTTTTGACGTATGGCAGTGTTGTCTTTTCACAGCATGTGTTCCTTGCGCTGTTATGGTCTTCTTGTTCAAACTGCGTGGGACTTCAATTCTGCAAGCCTTTTATAAAAACCACAGCCCATTCTTTCCACCAGGCCACAGATTCCTGGCAGAAAAGCTATATTTGGGTCTTTCTGCTGTGCGAGGAATTGGAGATTCATTTCACTTCTGTAATAACATCTAAAAAGCTTGCAGAATTAATGGTGCCTTCCAAGAACAGAGAAAATGAGGATATGTCTGCAGCCTCCAATACCCACTTCCCCAAGTCTGGTGTTTGGAATATAGCTCCGATTTTCTCTCCCGTTAAATATTAAACCAAACAAAATACTTCGGTGGGCTCCACAGATCTTTTCATTTTTTTAGACGTCTTCCCTACTTTAACCCCAGCGTGGAAGAGAGACGTTTGAAGACGCTGGTTTGGGACATGACATGAATGGAAACTAAGCAAGGAGAGAAGCAACCTAGAACTAAGGAGAAACTTCCTGACAGTCAGGACAATTAACCAGTGGAACAACCTGCCTCCAGAAGTGGTGAATGCTCCAACACTGGAAGTTTTTAAGAAGAGACTGGACAGCCATTGGTCCGAAATGGTATAGGGTTACCTGCCTGAGCAAGGAGTTGGTTTAGATGACCTCCACAGCCCCTTCCAACTTTATTATTATTATTATTATCTTTAATTTACTTTTTCTCATTATAACTCAAAATTGCTCCCCATTTGGGCGTTCACTGACAGGATGTATAGCAGCATTCTACTACATTTCACATCAGATAGTCTGGAAAGGCCATTTTCTACAGCATTTGTCTGCAATGTAATGGGGTCTCCTGCTCAAGCAGAGAGTTAACAACAACAACAACAACAACAATAATAGTAAAGTTGGAAGGGACCTTGCAGGTCATCAAGTCCAACCCCCTGTTCAGGCAGGTAACCCTATACCATTTTGGACAAATGGCTGCCCAGTCTCTTCTTAAAAACTTCCAGTGTTGGAGCATTCACCGCTTCTGGAGGCAGGTGGTTCCACTGGTTAATTGTTCTACCTGTCAGGACTGTCATGCCTCCATCAGAGCCTTGAATCTGTGGAGGAAAATGAGCTGGAACGGGATCTTATGGAGGTCGAGGGAGAGGGGTCTGTGGCTTCAGAGGAATGTGGGGGAAGAGCAGGCCGAGGCAGGCCAGGGCCCTTCAGCAGTGGGACAGGCTGAACAGGAGAGACAGAGTTCAGGCGATGAGCAAGGGCCACCCCACCTGATCCTAGAGCACGGAGAGTGGAGAGAAGGAGGGAACAACGCAGGCAGGCTCAACTACTCGGGAGGAGAGCATCCCGTCCCTTTCCACAAGGCACACCTGGAGTCTGAGATTTAAGGAGACTCTGTGGGGAGGGGCATTTGTCGGGAACAAATGCTGATTCCTTGGAGTTGTGTGTGTGTGTTGTTGCTGATCTCTTGTTCTGTGACTTCTGCTTGGAAACCCGGAAACTCTGACCATTGGACTGGCACGCAACATTGCTTGGATGTTCAAAGATCTCAGACTGTAATTTGGCTTCCCTTTTGAAACTGCTCAGGCAAGCGTGTATTCACACAGACTCGTTAGGTTTATGATGTATGTGTCATTCATTGCTATCTCCGTGGCCTTGAGTAAATTCCTCTCCTAATTAGACTGTGTGTGAAAGTACTTGCAGCCAGAGGTGACTGAAGGTGTGTGTGTCTTCCTTTATTTGGAGACTTGCCAGAAACGTGGGAGCATTTGGGGAAAATTTGGAGCAATTAAAGGGCAGTTTGAATTGCCAGCTGACTGCATTGCCTTTGTGCTGTGCCCTGGGTCATCACATGGAATAATACAGAATAACAGAGTTGGAAGGGACCTTGGAGGTCTTCTAGTCCAACCCTCTGCTCAAACAGAAAACCCTATACCATTTCTGACAGATGGCAGTCCAGTGTCTTATTGAAAGCCTCCTGCGATGAAACTCCCACAACCTCTGAAGGCAACTTCTGTTCCACAGGTTGATTGTTCTCGCTGTCAGAAAATTCCTCCTTATTTCCAGGTTGAATCTCTCCTTGGTCAGTTTCCATCCATTGTTCCTTGTCTGGCCTTCGGGTGCTTTGGAGAGTAGGTTGACCCCCCCTCTCTGTGACAAGTTTCAAGTTTAATCAAATTTATATGCCACCCTTCTCCGAAGACCCAGGGCGGCTCACAACAACAATATAATAATATAATAAAAATTTAAAAATTAATTTCATTCACACCACATACCAACACAATCAACTCACAATCGCTGATGGAGGCACCTTCCTAGGCCCAGGGGCAGAGTACAGCTCATACGCCCCAAGCCTGTCGGCATAGATGTGTCTTCAGCACTTTCCGTAAAGCTAGGAGGGAGGGAGCAGTACGAACCTCTGAGGGAAGCTGGTTCCAGAGGGCTGGGGCAGCAACGGAGAAGGCCCTTGCCCTAGGCCCCGCCAGATGACATTGTCTGACAGACGGGACCCGTAGGAGGCCAACCCTATGCGCCCTAACCGGTCGCTGGGATTCATGAGGCAGAAGACGGTCCCGCAAGTATCCTGGTCCATTGCCATAAAGGGCTTTATAGATCATAACCAACACTTTGAATTGTGTTCGGAGACCAATCGGTAGCCAGTGCAGCTCGCGGAGAGCTGGAGTGATATGAGCATGTCTTGGGAGACCCAAGATGGCTCGCGCGGCTGCATTCTGGACTACTTGCAGTCTCCGGACATTCTTCAAAGGTTGCCCCATGTAGAGAGCATTACAGTAGTCGAATCTCGAGGTGAGAAGGGCATGGGTGACTGTGAGGAGTGACTCCCGGTCTAAATAGGGCCGCAACTGATGCACCAGGCGAACCTGGGCGAACGCCCCCCTCGCCAGAGCCGAAAGATGGTGTTCTAAACTTAGCTGTGAATCGAGGAGAACACCCAAGTTGCGAACCCTCTCCGAGGGGGACAAAACTTCTCCCCCCAGGGTAATGGACGGACAGTTGGAATTGTCCTTGGGAGGCAGAGCCCATAGCCACTCCGTCTTGTCGGGATTGAGTCTGAGCCTTTTGGCACCCATCCAGACCTCAACAGCCCCTCATATATTGGAAGACTGCTATCATGTCTCCCCTGGTCCTTCTCTTCACTAGACGAGCCATGCCCAATTCTTGTAACTGTTCTTGAAGTCCTTCAAGGTTCTTGAAGATCTTCAAGGTCCCTGCCAAACCTATGATTCCATATTCTAAGGTTCTAGGTTTTAACCTCCCTCAGCCATTGGAGGATTCAAGCCAATCAATCTGTCTCCTCACAAAGTTGTTGTGGGACAAAAAAAAAAAACCACAATAGGACAAATTGCGATGTACCTCGACTCCCAAAGGGACATTGAGATGGCCATCTAATAAATAATGAAGCAATTCATTTCCTATTAATGGAAGTGGGCAGAGCCATAAAGATATAAATGCCAAAAGGAGAGCAGAAAGTGTAAAAAATAATTGCTCCTTCAGTTTGTGCTATTTTTACAATCTTGGACAAGAGCCTGGAAAAGCTCTCCTATAGCATTTCAGGTTGGATCTATTCTGCTGTAGGTTAAAAAATAAAAATAAAAATAAGTTTTGTGGGGCCATATGGAATGTATGGTGTGGTTGCATTCTCATAATCCCATTAACCTGTTTACAGAATTTATCTGTCTGTCTATCATCTACCATCTATCGTCTGTCTGTCTGTCTGTCTGTCTACCAACCCACCCACCCACCCACCCAACCCAACCTATCTATCTATCTATCTATCTATCTATCTATCTATCTATCTATCTATCTATCTATCTATCTATCTATCTATCTATCTATCTATCTATCTATCTATCTAATCTATCTATCTCTAATTTATTGGCCATCTATCTTACCACAAGGTGGCAAAGCTGGGAATTTGGGAATTAGAATCATGTATAGTGGATAGCTTCCCTAAAAGCAATGCCGTACACTAAAATACATCTGTGACAGACCAAGGCCTGGATAAAGGACTTGGAGACAAAAACATATGAAGAACGGTTGCAGGAATCGAGTATGGCTAGTCTAGAAAAAGTGTTCCAGTATCTGAGGGGCTGCCACGAAGAAAAGGGGGTCAATTTGAATCCAAAGCCCCTGAAGGCAGGACAAGAAGCAACGGATGGAAACTGATCAAGGAGAGAAGCAACCTAGAACTAAGGAGAAACTTCCTGACAGTCAGAACAATTAACCAGTGGAACAGCCTGCCTCCAGAAGCGGTGAATGCTCCAACACTGGAAGTTTTTAAGAAGAGACTGGACAGACCCTAGTCAGAAATGGTCTAGGGTCTCTTAATTGAGCAGGGGGTTGGGCTAGAAGACCTCCAAAGCCCCTTCCAGCTCTATTCTGAGTGACTGATCAAACTGATCTGAAGTGAGGAGCTGGTTTGTGCAGTATCTAATTCGTTTTCCCAATAAGTCATTCAAATTTCATTTAAAAATGTATTTCTGCTCGGACTTTCTTACTTCTGCAGGAGGAAATAATTGGACACCTTCAACCCAATAGATTTTGCAAAGCTTTTCAAAGATGTGGGAACAGGGACAATAGCACTGCAATAGAGTTTTGGTCGTTTTTTTTTAAATTCTTGTGGTGATTTGCAGATAAGGGATTTTATTTTATTTTTAACCAGGAGCTTTGCCTGATTCCCTTAAATTGTTCAGCAACTAAGCATCCTGGCACCTGATGTTTAGCAGAATGAGGCTTTTGTAGGTACGACCAGTGCTTTTTTTTGTAAAAAAAAAAAAAAAAAGGTGCCGGAACTCACACAGGTCATACAACCCACCTTGCCTACCCTACAAGGTTCCATCCCAAAAAGGTGCCAGAACTCCGTTCGTTCTGGGCGTTCTATGAGAAAAAAAGCCCTGGGTAGGATTCGATGGCTAAGCTTAAAACTGGGTCTCAAGACAGACTGAGTTCTGCCATGTTGGTTTGCTCCACAAATGGACAGCCTTTGCACAACTGCTGTATAAATTATGCACACTGCAATTTACGACTCGTTATGCAAATTGCACAGATTTACATGGCCCCTGTTTTGCATTATTCATTTTGGGATATTAATTCATCTCTTGACATTGCTCCCTATTGTAAAGCATATCTTGACAGCCTGCCTTCCTTCCTTCCTTCCTTCCTTCCTTCCTTCCTTCCTTCCTTCCTTCCTTCCTTCCTTCCTTCCTTCCTTCCTTCCTTCCTTCCTCCCTTCCTTCCTCCCTTCCTCCCTCCCTCCCTCCCTCCCTCCCTTCCTCTTCCTTCCTTCCTCCCTCCTTCCCTCTCTCCCTCCCTCCCTTCCCTTCCCCTCCCTTCCCTTCCCCTCCCTCCCTTCCCTTCCCCTCCCTCCCTCTTTCCCTTCCTCTTCTTTCCTTCCTCCCTCCCTCCCTCTCTCCCTCACTTCCTCCCTCTCTTCCCTCCCTCCCTCCTTCACTTCCTCCTCCTTCCTTCCTTCCTCCCTCCCTCCCTCCTTCACTTCCTCCTCCTTCCTTCCTCCCTCCCTTCCTCCCTCCCTCCCTCCCTCCCCTTCCCCTCCCTCCCTGTTTCCCTTCCTCTTCTTTCCTTCCTCCCTCCTTCATCTCTCCCACCCTCCCTCCCTTCCTCCCTCCCTTCCCTCCCTCCCCCTTCCCTTCCCCTTCCTCCCTCCCTCCCTTCCTCCTCCTTCCTTCCTCTTTCCCTCTCTCTCTCCCTCCTTCCCCCTTCCCCTTCCTTCTTTCCTTCCTTCCTTCCTTCCTTCCTTCCTTCCTTCCTTCCTTCTTTCCTTCTTCCCTCCCTCCTTCCCTCATCCTTCCTTCCTGCCTGCCTTAAAATAATTAGGAAAATGATTTTTCAAAATTGAAATAATTCTTGAATAGCCCGCAACAGTCTCCATATTCTCCACTGCAGCTGGAATGATCTGTTTTGAACCTTAGAATTCTGAGAGTTGAAATGTGTTGCAGGTGACCAGCAAAATGGGGAAATCTGGATTTGCTGAACAACCACACAATTTACTTCACATCCGTGGCAAAAAGGTCATAAAATTGGGCATGGCTTCGTTAACAACTGCCTTGCTTAACAATAAAAATTCTGGTCCGAAAATGCAGTTGTAAGTCCAGGATACCAGGACTCTAAACATGACAGAAAGGGGAAAATGGCTAGAAGCATGGAGTAAACGCAGCAGCTGCATTTCAATTCGATCTCCTGTAAATGGAACGGTGTCAAATTCACTTTTGACCTCCCTCCAAATTCTCTTTTTTGGATCTGCATCTCCTATCAAAGGTCAAACAGGGCTCCTCACTAGAAAACCTTTGCCCAATCAGTTCACAAAGCCACATTTTCTTCATTAAATCTACTTTTCTTCCAAGCTCTGATCATTTGCTGTTCAGAGTTTTGTCAACTAAGAATAACAGAATAAGAGTGTTGGAAAGAAAGAAAGAAAGAAAGAAAGAAAGAAAGAAAGAAAGAAAGAAAGAAGAGAAAGATAGAAAGAAAGAAAGAAGAGAAAGAGAAAGAAAGAAAGAAGAAAGAAAGAAAGAAAGAAAAAAGAAAGAAGAAAGAAAGAAAGAAAGAAAGAAGAAAGAAAAAGAAAGAAAGAAGAAATAAAAAAGAAAAAAGAAGAGAAGGAAACAAGAAAGAAAAAAGAAAGAAAGAAAGAAAGAAGAGAGAAAGAAAGAAGAAAGAAAAAAGAAAGAAAGAAAGAAGAGAAATAAAGAAGAGAAAGAAGAAAGAAAAAAGAAAGAAAGAAAGAAAAAAGAAAGAAAGAAAGAAAAAAGAAAGAAAGAAAAAAGAAAAAAGAAAGAAAGAAAGAAAGAAAGAAAAGAAAGAAAAGAAAGAAAAGAAAGAAAAGAAAGAAAAGAAAGAAAGAAAAAAGAAAGAAAGAAAGAAAAAGAAAGAAGAAGAATTTTGTTTTAACCGAATAACAGTGTTGGAACAGACCTTGGAGGTCATCTAGTCCAACCCGCTGCTCAGACAGGAAACCCTATACCAGTGATGGCGAACCTTTTAGAGACCGAGTGCCCAAAACCCGGCCCCGCCCCCTGCCCCCGCCCACCCGTAGGGCCACTCACCACCTCCATGGCCCGCCACAGATTGCCCAGGTGGCCCAGCAGCGCCAAGGCAGCCACGCCCTCTGCCCGCACCCTGCAGCATCATGTGCACGTGACAGAGCGCGAAGGCAGTGTCTTGTCCCTGCTGCTCAGCTGCCATGTCCTTGGCTGCACTGCTCCATGTGGGCTACGCTCAGGGGCGACTCTCCTCTGGGCAGCTAAGGAGGGGGCCATGGGCAGAGGCAGGGCTGGGACGACGGCGCGCATGCCCACAGAGAGGGCTCTGAGTGCCGCCTCTGGCACCCGTGCCATAGGTTCGCCACCACTGCCCTTATGCCATTTCAGACAAATGGCTGTCCAGTCTCTTCTTAAAGACTTCCAGTGATGGAGCATCCAGAACTTCTGGAGGCAGGTTGTTCCACTGGTTAATTGTTTGAACTGTCAGGAAGTTTCTCCTTAGTTCTAGGTTACTTTTCTCTTTGATCAGTTTCCATCCGTTGCTTCTTGTCCTGCCTTCAGGTGCTTTGGAAAATAAGTTGACCCCCCTCTCCTTTGGGGCAGCCCCTGAGATATTGGAGTACTGCTATCATGTCCCCCCTCGTCCTTCTCTTCATTAAACTGGACATACCCAATTCCTGCAACCGTTTCCTTTATGTTTTAGCCTCCGGTCCCCTAATCATCTTTGTTGCTCTTCTCTGTGCTGTTTCTAGAATCTCAACATTTTTTTTTAATATTGTGACGTCCAACCGTGATTCCTTGCTTACAGAACCTCACAGCCTTTGCCAAAGGACCAGGAATGAGAGAAACAGAAGAACAGTTGTGCAAATCCAGCTTCCCAACCTCAGCAGGGGGTGCAGAAGGCTGGGTGCGTTGGCAAAGCAAAACAGCCTCTTTGGAAATGCCTTTTAGAGACCATTCTGCCCCACCCTGCCTGCCCGCAGGGCCACTCACCGCCTCCAGGGCCTGCTGCAGATCACCCAGGTAGCCCAGCGGCGCCATGGCGGCCATGCCCTCTGCCCGTGCCCTGCAGCATCAACAGTGTGCAATGGGGTGTGAGGGCAGAGTCTTTTCTACGCTGTCTGGCTGCCATGTCCTTGGCTGCGCTGCTCCGTGTGGGCCACGCTCGGGGGGCGACTCTCCTCCAGGGGGGCTGCTGGTGAGGAGAGGGTCACAGGGGGAGGCAAGGCTGGGGCAACGGCATGTGTGTCTGCAGAGAGGGCTCCGAGTGTCACCTCTGGCACCCGTGCCATAGGTTCGCCACGGCTGGCATAAAACATAGAGAAAGGCTGCTGCACCACCCGAGTTTGGGGTTTTGCAGTGAACCTATCCATTTTTCCTTTATATCAAGCCGGGCTGCCAATCACCACCTCATCTCCGAAAACGATAATCATGATTTACTAAAGATTCCCAGATATAGGCTGCCTGCTGGCGCTGGAACCTCTCAGTTCCACTCAACGTGTGCCTCCGCAGACAAGCTGATTTATTAGCTTTGCGGTTCTTGCTTATTTCATCACGGCCGGTCACTGGTTGTGCTGTTGCCAGATGACAACAACAACGGCAGCAGCCCCCCCACCCCTCCCCTTCCCGCATCCAGCAAATGTCAGCTCTCTCTCTCTGCAAACTTAATTTTTCTCTGCGTTGGGCAAATAATCTATTTCTTCATGAACTGCTCTGCTGGCAGTGTTTTTTTTTCCAGACTCTTGGTTTTCTTGGGTAACTGAGATGACTTGCGAGAAGGTCCTCATTTTTTTTTTTAAAAAAAACCCCTCAGATCTTCCCCTTGTGAGCGTGCACAGAAAGAGACAACTTCCAACACCCAGAATTCAAACTGACCCAGGAAAACAGGGAAACACAATGAAGAAGAGCGCATACGGCAGTGAGGGCAAACCTTTTAGTGATTGAGTACCCGAAAACTGGCCCGCCCTGTTCCACCCCCTGCCCTGCCCCCGCTCCACCCCCTGCCCCACTCCCACTCCACCCCACCCTGCCTGCCCGCAGAGCCACTCCTCGCTTCCAGGGCCCGCTGCAGATCGCCCAGGTAGCCCAGCAGCACCATGGTGGCCACGCTCTCTGCCCGCACCCCGCAGCATCAACTGTGCGTGATGGGGCATGAGGGCAGAGCCTTGTCTACGCTGCCTGGCTGCCATGTCCTTGGCTGTGCTGCTGCGCGTGGGCCACACTCAGGGGTGACTCTCCTCCAGGGAGGCTGCTGGTGAGGAGGGGGTCGCGGGGGGAGGCGAGGCTGGGGCAACGGCACGTGTGCCCACAGAGAGGGCTCCGAATGCCGCCTCTGGCCCCTGTGCCATAGGTTCGCCACCACTGGCATACGGGATCCTTTCTGCTCTCTGAGCTTGTTGTCGTTGTTTTATTGCAGGTGTTTCATGAGCCAGCTAGGTAACGTTATCAGTGCTAGACAGGAGTGGGGTTTGTGGAGTGGAGGAAGGAGGAGGAAGAGGGTTATTGTGGGGTCCTTACTGCTCTCCGAGCTGGTTTGTTTTCATGCAAATGTTTCATTACTAAACTAGATAGTATTATCTGTGCTAGAGGTGAGTGGGGTTGGTGGAGAGGAGGAAGAGAATGATAACTGTAGGGTCCTTGGTGCTCTCTGAACTTGGTTGTTTTCTTGCAGACATTTTATTACCCAACTAGGTAGCATCATCAGTGCTAGAAGGGAGTGGGAGTTTGAGAGGAGGAGGAGGAAGAGGAAGAGGAGGAGAAGGAGGAGGAGGAGGAGGAGGAAGAAGAGGATTGTGGAGTCCTTGGTACTCTCTGAGCTGGGTTATTTCCTTGCAGATGTTTCATGACCCAACTAGGGAACATCATCAGTGCTAGAAGAGAGTAGGGTTTTTGGAGTGGAGGAAAGAGAAGAGGAGGAGGAGGAGGAGGAAGACTATGGGGTCTTTGATTCTCTCTGAGCTTGGTTGTTTTTTGGACTAGAAGGCCTCCAAGGTTCCTTTCAGTGCTGTCATTCGGTTATTTCTCCTTTGCAGACGTTTCATGACCCATCTAGGGAACACCATCAGTGCTAGAAGGGAGTGAGATGTTTTCTGTTTCTATACTAGTAGCTTCTCCTGTGAGTGTTGATGGGCTGGTGTTCTTGGTGCAATTTCTAAAGGTATGTGCGCTCATTTACTCCATTTAGATGCTGCCAAGTGCAATAAGAGTAAAGTAGAGTAACCATCAACTGTTAAAACATCCACAGCATTACCTTTCTGAATTTTTAACAGAATAACAGAGTTGGAAGAGACCTTGGAGGTCTTCTAGTCCAGCCCCCTGCTCAGGCAGGAGAACCTACACCATTTCAGATAAGTGCTTTCCAGTCTCTTCTTAAAAATCTCCAGTGTTGGAGCATTCACCGCTTCTGGAGGCAGGTGGTTCCACTGGTTAATTGTTCTAACTGTTAGGAAGTTTCTCCTTAGTTCTAGGTTGCTTCTCTCCTTGAATAGTTTCTATCCGTTGCTTCTTGTCCTGCCTTCAGGTGCTTTGGAGAATAGCTTGACTCCCTCTTCTTTGGGGCAGCCCCTGAGATATTGGAAGACTGCTATCTTGTCCCCCCCTCGTCCTTCTCTTCATTAAACTAGACACACCCAATTCCAGCAGTCTTTCCTTATATGCTTTAGCCTCCAGTTACCTAATCTCCTTTATTGCTCTTCTCTGCTCTTCTCTTCCCAGTCTCTCGCCATCCAGAGTCTCAACATCCACAAGATCCCAGGAGAAAATGTCAGGAAACCTGGAACATTCCTTCAGCTTCTTCTTGCAGGATGGGGAACAACTTGCATGTATAAACTGCGTGGGTAAAACCTCTGCAGCAGTGCCTACCCAGCTAGTTAAATCTTGCTAGTGTGTGTTTGTGTGATGGCGAACCAATCTGTGTTTCCCCCAATCGGTGGGGTAGGTTTTTTGTTGTTGTTGATGGGAACAGATGTGCTTTTCTGCTGTCTCTTTCCTACCTCCACACTCAAGTATTTTAAAAATAGCTCGTTTCATGGACCTTTTATATCTTACCAGCAGATACCAAGGCATGTTTTTTTTTATTTTTATTTTTGGCCATCTTGCAAAATTCTTATGCAGAATTTCGAGAAGCACAATGCAGTCACTGCTTCTCCCTTTTTTGCCAGAAGGGGTCACTGTAGGCCTGCTGCATTCCAGCAAGAGCTGGAGAAATTGGAAATAAAGTGAGGTCTGATACACCGATTCCTTCTGTTTCCTTTTCTCTTAATATTCATTTGGCCCTGTTGAACACAAGGGACGAGAAGTCCCTGTCAGCCAGGTTATGGCTTTCCCAAAGGTCCTTTTTCCAAAAGGCAATCGGATTTCCTTTGTTTTTCTTTGAAGACGTTTCGCTTCTCATCCAAGAAGCTTCTTCAATTCTGACTGAAGGGTGGGGCATGGAAGGATTTATATTCCTTGCTGACAGCTGGTCAAGTGAGAAGGGATGTTGTTGTTAGTTGCAAAGTCGTGTCCGACCCATCGCGAGCGACCCCATGGACCACATTCCTCCAGGCCTTCCTGTCCTCTACCATCTTCTGGAGTCCATTGAAGCTCACACCTCCTGCTTCAGGGACTCCATCCAGCCACCTCATTCTCCGTCGTCCCCTTCTTCTGTTGCCCTCCATCTTTCCCAGCATCAGGCTCTTCTCCAGGGAGTCCTTCCTTCTCATTAGGTGGCCAAAGGACTTGAGGTTCAACTTCAGGATCTGGCCTTCTAAAGAGCAGTCGGGGTTGATCTCCTCCAGGACTGACTGGTTGGATTGCCTTGCAGTCCAGGGGACTCACAGGAGTCTTCTCCAGCACCAGAGTTCAAAGGCCTCCATTCTTTGGCGCTCAGCCTTTCTTATGGTCCAACTTTCACAGCCATACATTGCAACTGGGAAAACCATGGCCTTGACTGTACGTACTTTTGTTGGCAGGGTGATGTCTCTGCTTTTTAGTATGCTGCCTAGATTTGCCATGGCTTTCCTCCCCAGGAGCAAGTGGATACGATGCCACTTTTTTTCCTGTTTAGATCTTTCAGCAGCTCCACACCCATTTGCACCATTCAGTTGACCCTGAGGACACAGAGAAGCCTGCAAGTGGTCTCAACGATCCTCAGAGTACTAATGACCAGATGACCGCATGGTTCTTTTTTTCAGCATGACATTTGTTGGGGCTCAGGTGGACCTATGGCTGCCATTTTTACAAGATGAGATGGCAGCCGTGTGCTGCAGCTGCCAAAAACGCCAACACAGTGCTAGGCTGCATTAACAGAGGGATAGAATTAAGATCACATGAAGTGTTCATACCACTTTACAAGGCCTTGGTAAGGCAACACTTGGAATCCTGCATCCAGTTTTGGTCACCACGAGGTAAAAAAGAGGTTGAGACTTTAGAAAGAGTGCAGAGAAGAGCAACAAAGATGATCAGGGGACTGGAGGCTAAACTGTATAATGAATGGTTAAGGGAACTGGATATTTCTCATGTGATGAAGAGAAAGACAAGGGGGGACATGATAGCAGTGTTCCAGTATCTCAGGGGCTGCCATAAAGAAGAAGGAGTCAAGCTATTTTCCAAAGCGCCTGAAGGCAGGAGAAGAAGCAACGGATGGAAACTAATCAAGGAGAGAAGCAACCTAGAATTAAGGAGAAATTTCCTGACAGTGAGAACAATTAACCAGTGGAACAACCTGCCTCCAGAAGCGGTGAATGCTCCAAGTTTTTAAGAAGAGACTGGACAGCCACTTGTCTGAAATCGTGCAGGGTTTCCTGCCTGGGCAGGGGGTTGGACTAGATGACCTCCAAGTAAAGTATGCCTTTACTACATGGGCCCCTGAGATATTGGAACGCTGCTTTCATATCCCCCCCACTTGTTCTTCTCTTCATTTTCAGACCTTGATTGGGCTGTGTTGATGGGGTGTGTATATACTGGTTTTAGAAAAATGTAAACAAGGAACATCTTATTTTATCCTCATCACAAGAGGCAAAGTTGAAAGAGACCAGACAGAAATAGCAGAATAACAGAATAGAGCTGGAAGGGACCTCGGAGGCCTTCTAGTCCAGCCCCCTGCTAAAGCAGGACCCCCTAGGCCAGTGTTTCTTAACCATGGCAACCCCAAGATGCCTTGACTCTCACCTTTGACCTCTTCTTTCTTTTATCCTTCTCTAATAGACAGGCGTCTCCAGGTTCCCATTTTCCGTGGACCCAAAAATACAAATTACACGTTATAAATGTCTCAGATTAGGCTAGTTTGCTCCCACTTTTCATCCATCAAAGTTTTCCAACCTGCTTGTCTCTCCCCAATGCAATCAATAAAAGCAATTTATAAAACACAGAGCAGGAAGTAATAATCACAGACCGTATCATAACCCAATATTGAGTTGGTGTTTTTTTTTTTTTTAGAATCCAATTTAAAATAAACACAGCATTAGAATACTTGCTTCAAGCGGTTATATGTTTCATCCGGCAGAGAAATAAACCTGAGCACAATCTCTGTGGGAGAAGAGACCGTAAAATAGCAAATTCAACCAGGAAACTTTATGGATGTATCCCAGAATTGATGAACGGAGTCCAGGGTGCCTTCTAAGCTTGGTTGTTTTACCTGAAGATGTCTTATTACCTAACTAGGTAACATCATCCGTGCTAGAAGGGAGTGGGGTCTGCGGAGTGGAGGAGGAAGAGGACTGTGGGGTCCTCGGTTCTGTCTGAGCTTGGTTATTTTCTTACGTTTCATGACCCAACTAGGTAACATCATCAGTGTTAAAAGGGTTTCTGGAGAGGAGGAGGAGGAGAACTATGGAGTCCTTGATGCTCTCTGAGCTTGATTGTTTTACCTGCAGACGTTTCATTACCTAACTAGGTAACATCATCAGTGCTAAAATGGAGGGTGATTTGTGGACAGGAGGAAGGATGAGAAGGAGGAGGAGGAGGAGGAGGAGGAGGAGGACTGTGGGGTCCTTGGTGCTCTCTGAGCTGAGTTGTTTTCTTACAGATGTTTCATGACCCAACTAGGTAACATCATCAGTGCTAGAAGGGAGGAGGGATTGTGGAGAGGAGGAAGAAGAAGGATTAGAAGGAGGAGGATAAGGAGGAGGATAGTGGAATCCTTGGTGCTGTCTAAGCTTGATAACAACAACAACAACAACAACAACAACAACAACAACAACAATAATAATAATAATAATAATAATAATAATAATAATAATAATAATAAAGTTGGAAGGGACCTTGGAGGTCTTCTAGTTCAACCCCCTGCTCAGGCAGGAAACCCTATACCATTTCAGACAAATGGCTGTCCAGTCTCTTCTTAAAAACTTCCAGTGTTGGAGCATTCACCGCTTCTGGAGGCAGGTTGTTCCACTGGTTAATTGTTCTAACTGTCAGGAAGTTTCTCTTTAGTTCTAGGTTGCTTCTCTCCTTGATTAGTTTCCACCCGTTGCTTCTTGTCCTGCCTTCAGGTGCTTTGGATAATAGCTTGACTGCCTCTTCTTTGGGGCAGCCCCTTCTGGAGGCAGTTGTTTTACCTGCAGATGTCTTATTACCTAACTAGGTTACATCATCAGTGTTAGAAGGGAGTGGGTTTGTGGAGTGGAGGAAGGGGAGGACTGTGGAGTCCTTAATGCTCTCTGAGCTTGGGTTGTTTTCTTGCAGACATTTCATTACCCAACTAGGTAACTTCATCCGTGCTAGGAGGGAGTGGGGTTTGTGCAGAGGAGGAGGAGAAGGAGGAGGGGGAGGAGGAGGAGAAGGAGGAGGAGGAAGAGGAGGAGGAGGAGGAGAAGGAGGAGGAGGAGGAGGAGAAGGAGGAGGAGGAGGAGGAGGAGGAGGAGAAGGAGGAGGAGGAGGAGGAGAAGGAGGAGGAGGAGGAGTGTGATGTCCTTGGTGCTCTCTGAACTTCGTTGTTTACTTGCAGACATTTCATTACCCAACTAGGTAACTTCATCCGTGCTAGGAGGGAGTGGGGTTTGTGGAGAGGAGGAGGAGAAGGAGGAGGGGGAGGAGGAGGAGAAGGAGGAGGAGGAAGAGGAGGAGGAGGAGGAGGAGAAGGAGGAGGAGGAGAAGGAGGAGGAGGAGTGTGATGTCCTTGGTGCTCTCTGAACTTCATTGTTTACTTGCAGACATTTCATTACCCAACTAGGTAACTTCATCCGTGATAGGCTCCTTGATGCTCTCTGAGCTTGGTTGTTTTCTTACAGATGTTTTATGACCCAACTAGGTAACATCATCAATGGTAAAAGGGAGGAGGGTTTGTGGAGAGGAAGGAGGAGGAGGAGGAGGAGGAGGAGGAGAAGGAGGAGGAGGAGAAGGAGGAGGAGGAGTGTGATGTCCTTGGTGCTCTCTGAACTTCGTTGTTTACTTGCAGACATTTCATTACCCAACTAGGTAACTTCATCCATGATAGGAGGGAGTGGGGTTTGTGGAGAGGAGGAGAAGGGGTGAAGGAGTAGGAGGACTGTGGGCTCCTTGATGCTCTCTGAGCTTGGTTGTTTTCTTACAGATGTTTTATGACCCAACTAGGTAACATCATCAATGGTAAAAGGGAGGAGGGTTTGTGGAGAGGAAGGAGGAGGAGGAGGAGGAGGAGGAGGAGAAGGAGGAGGAGGAGAAGGAGGAGGAGGAGTGTGATGTCCTTGGTGCTCTCTGAACTTCGTTGTTTACTTGCAGACATTTCATTACCCAACTAGGTAACTTCATCCGTGATAGGAGGGAGTGGGGTTTGTGGAGAGGAGGAGAAGGGGTGAAGGAGTAGGAGGACTGTGGGCTCCTTGATGCTCTCTGAGCTTGGTTGTTTTCTTACAGATGTTTTATGACCCAACTAGGTAACATCATCAATGGTAAAAGGGAGGAGGGTTTGTGGAGAGGAAGGAGGAGGAGGAGGAGGAGGAAGAGTGTGATGTCCTTGGTGCTCTCTGAACTTCGTTGTTTACTTGCAGACATTTCATTGCCCAACTAGATAACATTATCAGTGATAGTGAGTGTGAGGTTTGCCCTGTCAGTATTGACGGTGGTGTGGTTTTCTCCTCGGTAGATCCTTGATTAGGATATTAAACAATAGCACAATCAAGGAACTACTAAGAAGAAAAGCCACAGCCCACCAGCATTGGCGAAGCAAGCTACTGTATATAAACAGAGAGCAAACCGCACCTTCCCTCACAGTGATGATGTTACCTAGTAGGGTCACGAAACGTCTAAAGGCAAACAACCAAGCTCAGAGAGCACCAAGGACCCCCCTCATTTCAACCCTGAGCTGCAAATATTATCTTCTATTAGAGCTTTAAAATGTGGTAGCACACCGCAGATATTTGTAAGGGTTTTTTTTTTTTACATAACCTGAGTAAATGGAGGCTGAAGTGGGTTTATGGGGAGACCAACAGGGCATAAATTTACTGGAACAGGACAGGATTTCAGGAGCTAAGATTTGAGAGCTGGCGTGAACTGTCGCAGCTTCTCATTTTTGCAGTCATATTTATTATTCCCAACCTCCCCCCCCACACACAAAAATTGCAGGAGAATTGATGACATCAGCCAACAGAAACTGTTAAGATACAACCGTCTGCTGAAGATCGAAATAGCACCAATTAACTCAGCATTATTATAGTCCTGCCTGTCAACATGTTCGCAAGGTTGCAAATAGAAATATTGTTGGCCCCTGCCTTGTCATACAAGAATTGAGTCTGTGGCCTTTCTGTTCATCTGTTACCCAAGCATCAATGCTTTAGCTGGCCCGATGTTGCTCTGGCGATACATGGGTGTTAAAAACGGGATGGGGAAGAGGAGCAAATGATGTCGTATGCAAATAAGGGAATTGGCATCATTCGTGCTGGAGACGGACACCACTTATGTCATTTTCGTGACTGGCAGGGTGGTGATGTGGGTGACATCATGGTGACTTTCACCCAATACCTACGAAGATCTGTGAACATCGAGAAATAAAGTTATAACTGGAAGCCAGCACGGGTTTGTTAAAAACAGATCGTGCCCAAGCCAATCTCATTTCATACTTTGACAAAGTGACTAAATTTGTAGGCCAGTGAAATGCTGTGGACACAGTATATTTAGACTTCAGCAAGGCGTTCGACAAAGTAGACCACAACCTACTTCTTGGTAAGCTAGAAAAAATGTGGGGCGGACAGCATCACCATCAGATGGATCTGTAGCTTGGTGACAAACAGCACTCAATGAGTAGTCCTCAATGGCACTACATCCACATACCCTGGTACTCTGGTGTACCAGGGTTGCCAGACATATGAACACAGAAGGACAATCTTGGCACAAGAGAAGCGTGCACTCCGCAAAGCCAGAGCTGTAAATGCTGAAGTAACAGGGTCTACATTTCTTTGTTCAATATGTGGCAGAACATTCCGTGCTAACATCGGTCTTACCAGCCACCTACGGACACATCGTTGATGGCCCATAATCTATAAGATGTCAAGGTCCTCATTGAATTCGATGGACGAACAACAACATCCACATGGAGAGAAGTAAGCAGTGGGGTACCGCAAGGCTCCATCTTGGGCCCAGGACTCTTCAATATCTTCATAAATGACTTAGATGAGGGAATAGAAGGGGAACTCATCACATTTGCAGATGACACCAAACTGACAGGAGTAGCCAACACCCCAGAAGACAAGCTCAGGATCCAACAAGATCTTGACAAACTTGAAAAATGGGCCTCCCAAGACATGCTCATATCACTCCAGCTCTCCGTGAGCTGCACTGGCTACCAATCGGTCTCCGAACACAATTCAAAGTGTTGGTTATGACCTATAAAGCCCTTTATGGCAATGGGCCAGGATACTTGCGGGGCCGTCTTCTGCCTCATGAATCCCAGTGACCGGTTAGGGCACATAGGGTTGGCCTCCTACGAGTTCCGTCTATTAGGCAATGTCATCTGGTGGGGCCTAGGGCTAGGGCCTTCTCTGTTACTGCCCCAGCCCTCTGGAACCAGCTTCCCTCAGAGGTTCGTACTGCTCCCTCCCTCCTAGTTTTCCGGAAATTATTGAAGACTTATTTATGCCGACAGGCTTGGGGCGTATGAACTGTACTCTGCCCCTGGGCCTAGGAATGTCCCTCCATCAGCGACTGTGTGTTGATTGTGATTGGGTGTTGTATGAATGTGTTTCGGATTGAATGAATGTGTTTTGGATTGGATGGTTGATTGTCATTGGTAATTTAAATTTTATTGTATTATTGCTGTAAGTCGCCCTGGGTCTCAGGAGAAGGGCGGCATAGAAATTTAAATAAAGCAAAGTAAAGTAAAGTAAGCATGAACTTACGGTACTTATGGGACCGCCTTCTGCCACATACTTCTCTACGACCGGTGAGAGCGCACAGGGTCGGCCTCCTCTGGGTCCCGTCAGCGAAACAATGTCGTCTGGCGGGCCCTAGGGGGAGGGCCTTTTCTGTTGTGGCGCCTGCCCTCTGGAACCAACTACCTCCTGAAGTCCGCGTTTCTCCGACTGTCCCGGCCTTCCGAAAGAATTTAAAAACCTACCTCTGCCGGCAGGCCTGGGGATGATTGTTGATTGTGGCGTGACTGAGGAGTATGTGTGGGGTTTATTTTTAATGTTTTTTTCGGATTTATATTGAATTGTTTATTTGTATGTTGTGAGCCGCTCCGAGTCTGCGGAGAGGAGCGGCATACAAATCCGAAAAATAAATAAATAAATAAATAAATAATGGGGAGAAAAGCAAAGTTTTACACCTAGGCAGGAAAAAAACCAAAGGTACAAGTACAGATGAGGAGGAAGCTGGCTCAAAAACAGAAGCTGTGAGAGGGACCTTGGAGTCCTAGTGGATGATCACTTAAACATGAGCCAGCAGTGTGTGGCAGCAGCCACAAAAGCTAATACAATCCTTGGTTGCATAGAATCATAATCACGTGAAGTATTAGTACCATTTTATAAAAGCCCCAGTAAGGCCACAACTGGAACACAGCATCCAGTTTTGGTCACCACATTCTTAAAAGATGTTGAGACTTTGGAAAAAGTGCCGAGAAGAGCAACTAGGAGGATCAAAGGCCTGGAGACAACAACATATGAAGAAAAGCTGCAGGAAGTGGGCATGGTTAGTCTGGAGAAAAGAAGGATGGGGGGGGGACATGATAGCAGTTTTCCAGTATTTGAGGGGCTGCCACAATGAAGAGGGGGGGGGTCAACTTATTTTCCAAAGGACCAGAAAGCAAGATAAGAAACAATAGATGGAAACTAATGAAGGAGAGAAGCAACCTGGAATTAACTTCTTAACAGTGAGAATAATTATCCAGTGGAACAGCTTGCCTTCAGACGTTGCGGGGGCTCCAACACTGGATGTTTTTAAGAAGAGACTGGACAACCATTTGTCTGAAATGGTATAGGGCAGCGGTTCTCAACCTGTGGGTCGCGACCCCATTTGGGGTCGATCGACCATTTCACGGGGGTCGCCAAACAACGCAGTCCGCCATTTCCCCCCCCCCTTTTCTTTAGCTGTGCTACTCCCTCTTTTTCTATTGGCTTTTGAAAGCCAATAGAATAGACTCTCTTGAATAGAGTCTAATTCTATTGGCTTTCAAAAGCCAATAGGAATTGTCCAGGCTGTCTCTGCCTTGCTGAGCTCGCCAAAAGTCCCAGTCTGCAAACGGTGCTGCAAGTTGTCTGCAGCGAAGGCGAGCTCTCCGGAAGTTTCCACCCCTCCTTGCTGAGCAACTACTAAAAATGTAAGTAAAAGAGGGCCAGGGGTGGGTGGGAGGCCGGCGGGCGGAGGGAGGGCAGCTGGCGCGGTTGGGGCCCGGCAGGTGCCTTACCTCCCTTGGGCTGGGCCAGCTGGTGGCCCAGCCGGTGGTCGCCCTGTGCTGTCGCTGCTGCTTGCTGCGGCCACCCAGGAGCGCGTGGGCCTGCCTGCCGCCGCCCCGAATGGGTGGCAGCGAAGGTAAGGCTAGCGGGGCAGTGGCAGGTGCAGGGAGAGTTTTTGGCATGCGTGGGGCCCGGCGGGTGGCTTACCTCCCTTGGGCTGGGCCAGCTGGTGGCCCAGCCCGTGGTCGCTCTGCGCCGTCGCTGCCGTGGCCGCCCAGGAGCGCGTGGGCCTGCCTGCCACTGCCCCAAATGGGCAGCAGTGAAGGCAAGGCTAGCGGGGCAGCAGCGGGTGCAGGGAGAGTTTTTGGCACGCGTGGGGCCCGGCGGGTGGCTTACCTCTCTTGGGCTGGGCCAGCTGGTGGCCCAGCCCGTGGTCGCCCTGCGCCATCGCTGCCGTGGCTGCCCAGGAGTGCCTGGGCCTGCCTGCCGCCACCCCGAATGGGCGGCGGCCTACGCCTCGGCCGTGCAGGGGGCAGCGCCGCGCATGCGCGACGCAGGAGGTAGCACCACGCATGCGTGGTGCTTGACAGATCGGGAGTCGCGACCTAAAAAAGGTTGAGAACCGCTGCTCTAAGTAATTTTGGCTTTTGATCCATGTAATGTATGTTCTAATCAGGATAAGTGACCGAAGGTGCATCTTGTGGACACTCAGTGCAATAGTGCATGTCAAAGAAACTGAAACATTGAACAAAAGAGAAGAGAAATCAATACTGTGACTTATGGTGAGAGTCATTGAGACTACTACTACTACTACTACTACTACTACTACTACTACTAATAATAATAATAATAATAATAAAGTTGGAAGGGACCTTGGAGGTCATCTAGTCCAACCCCCTGCTCAGGCAGGAAACCCCACACCATTTCAGACAAATGGCTGTCCAGTCTCTTCTTAAAAACTTCCAGTGTTGGAGCATTCACCACTTCTGGAGGCAGGTGGCTCCACTGGCTAATTGTTCTAACTGTCAGGAAGTTTCTCCTTAGTTCTAGGTTGCTTCTCTCCTTGAGTAGTTTCCATCCGCTGCTTCTTGTCCTGCCTTGAGGTGCTTTGGAGAATAGCTTGACTCCCTCTTGTTTGGGGCAGCCCCTGAGATATTGGAACACTGCTATCATGTCCCCCCTCGTCCTTCTCTTCATTAAACTAGACATACCCAATTCCAGCAACCGTTCGTTATATGTTTTAGCCTCCAGTCCTCTAATCATCTTTGTTGCTCTTCTCTGCACTCTTTCTAGAGTCTCAGCATCTCTTTTACATCGTGGTGATGTAGTATTCCAAGTGTGATGTAGTATTCCAAACTGGATGCAGTATTCCAAGTGTGGCCTTACCAAGGCCTTGTAGAGTGGTATTAACACTTCACATGATCTTCTCTCCCTCTGTTAATGCAGCTGAGCACTGTGTTGGCTTTTTTGGCAGCTGCAGCACACTGCTGGCTCATATCTAAGTGATTATACCTAAGTGAATCTCATTGGCTCCTTGTTAAAACCCAGCTTTGGAGATTGGTCCTCTTTTTCAAGCTGGTTGGTCCTTCAGTAGAGGTCAACCTCTTCTCCAAAGCACCAAAAGACAAGATCAGCTACAATGGATGAAAACTAATCAAGGCAAGAAGCAACCTGGAACTAAGGAGAAACTTCCTAACAGTGAGGACAATGAACCAGTGGAATGGCTTGCTTTCAAAAGCGTGGATGCTCCATCGCTGGAGGTCTTTCAAAAGAAATTGGACAGCCATTTGTCCGAAATGGTAAAGGGTTTCCTGCCTGAGCAGGGGGTTTGACTAGATGACCTTTGAGGTCCCTTCCATCTCTGTTATTCTGTAATTCAGCCAACAGTTAACAAATGTTCTCCTGTGGGAGAACAGGCAGGAATATGTCACCAATTTAGAGGAAACATCCTTGGCTTCGCCAAGAAATTGGATGCCCAATTTACCCTAGACAAATGCAGGTGAAAAGCCAATTATTTTGGAGGGGTGGGGGGAAGAGCAGATGGATAATTTCCCCACTATGTGACCTTAAGCGGGTCCCCAGCAGATAGCTGTCACTGGTGACTGACAGCATCATGCTGCAAGGATTCTGTTTACTCACCTGATCGTTCCTGCATTGAGCTGGCAAAGGTCCAGCAATAGAACATCTGTTATTTTTTTTTTTAATGACAAGTGTTAGTCATCTGGATCAAGCAAGACAAACAGTAATTGGCCACCCTTTAATTTCAGTTGTGATGAATGGAAACATAAAATTACAGAACTGGAAGTTTCTCCTTAGTTCCAGGTTGCTTCTCTCTTTGATTAGTTTCCATTCATTGTATCTTGTCCTGCCCCCTGGTGCTTTGGAGAATAGGTTGACCCATCTTAATAATAACAACAACAGCAACAATAACAACAACAACAACAACAATAATAATAAAAAAGGGAAATATCAATCTAAGAAATTGTATTTAGCATACAGTTAAGCTTTTATTAGGATTTATATAATAATTTTGTTTAATTTAGTGGGTTTTCTTCTGTTTTACCCTGTATTCACTTTGGGAAGTCAGGGTGGGTGGGTGGGTTGGGGGGGGTCTAATAATGTACTCAACTGTAATACTTGCAATATATAAGAATGATATATTTATTGATATAAGAGGGGTTGCTCGGGCAGTACCTCTGGACCACATTTGGTGGGGGTGGAGAGTGAGGAGTGAAGGAGTGGAGGGAATTAGGAAGGTTGTAGGAGAGGAGGGTGGAGAGTGAGGGAGGGAGAGAGGGGAGGGGGAGGGAAGTATGAGATAGGGAGGAAGGAAGAGGGGGATGTGGTGGAGGGGGTGCTGCCGAGCAACACCCATAGTTATTTTAAGTATTTTATGAAAGTTATTAAAAGAATGTATGTTTTGTTTTGTCTGGGAGAAAGTTGAAAAAGATTGTATGCAGTTGAGTTGTATTTAATTTAATTTAATTTTTTGTTTATAATTATAAAACTAATATATATATAAATAATAATAATAATAATAATAATAATAATAATAATAATAAAGTTGGAAGGGATCTTGGAGATCATCTAGTCCAACCTTCTGCTCAGGCAAGAAACCCTATACTATTTCATACAAATGGTTGTCCAGTCTCCAATGATGCAGCACCCATAACTTCAGGAGGCTTAATTGGGCAAGACCTGGCTTAAAAAAAGTAATTGTGACAGGGACCTTGGAATTCTAGCGGACGATCACTTGACTGTGAGCCAGCCGTGTGCAGCAGCAGCAGCCAAAAAAGCTAACACAATCCTGGGTTGTATAAACAGAGGCATAGAATCAAGATCACGCAAAGTATAAGTACCGCTTTATAAAACCCTAGTGAGGCCACACCTGGAATACTGCAGCCAATTTTGGTCACCATATCACAAAAAAGATGTTGAGAGTTTGGAAAAAATTCAGAGAAGAGCAATTAAGATGATCAAAGGCCTGGAGACTAAGACACATGAAGAACGGCTGCAGGACTTGGGTTTGGCTAGTCTAAAGAAAAGAAGAAATAGGGGTGACATGATAGCAGTGTTCCAATATTTGAGGGGCTGCCACAAGGAAGAGGGGGCCAAGCTATCCCCCAAAGCACCAGAGGGCAGGACGAGAAACAATGGTTGGAAAATGACCAAAGAGAGAAGCAACTGGGAATTAAGGAGAAACTTCCTGACAGTGAGGACAATCAACCAGTGGAACAGAAGTTGCCTCCAGAAATTGTGGGCGGTCCATCACTGGAGGTTTTTTAAGAAGAGACTGGACAGTCACCTGTCTGAGATAGTATAGGTTCTCCTGCTTGAGCAGGGGGCTGGACTAGAAGACCTCCAAGGTTCCTTCCAGCTTCTATTCTATTCTATTCTATTCTATTCTATTCTATTCTATTCTATTCTATTCTATTCTATTCTATTCTATTCTATTCTATTCTATTCTATTCTATTCTATTCTATTCTATTCTATTCTATTCTACCCTACCCTACCCTACCCTACCCTACCCTATTCTACTCTACTTTACTCTATTCCCTCCACCAACCCCAAATTTCTCATTTCTTTTTCCTATTGGAAGAAATTGCTTTCTCCCCCTTAGGACAGGATGGGCAAAGCCAGGGATTTCCAAGTTGGCAACTTTAAGACTTATGGACTTCAACCCCCAGAATTCCTCAGGCTGAAGAATTCTGGGAATTGAAGTCCACAAGTCTTAAAGTTGCCAGGATTGGAGATCCCTGGGTTAAGCAATAAAAAAAAAAATCAGGAATATTTGCAGAAAGAAGTAGCCCATCCCTCATTTTCTTGCCGTTGTCGAGTTGAAGTTTGCATTTTATACAAAAAGCAAGGAGAGTCTTTTACAGCCTGTATTTATCTGCTCTTTTGGCTGGTAGGTCTCTGCTTTTCAGAGACGTTCTGCAACGGCATCCAGCTTTTTCTCTGCGACGGTTCTTCTGATGGCTGTGATGTTGGCAGGTAGTTGCTGTTCCAGGCTGAAAAAAATGGCCCAGAATCAATTTGAAAAGTCTCCTTTGAGCCTGTACTTATCTTTTCGGTATCTTAAGACAGCTCTGACAACTTTCCTCTGCGCCTTAGAAGTTCGCCTTTTGAGTTCAGTAGGGTCAAAAGCCAATTATTATCCATTTTTGCCCCTTTCACAGAGTGCCTTGGAAACATAACTTAAGGGACAGAGCTGGACAAAAGCATCAAAGCTTCTGGAAATGAAGCTCAAGCTTTAGACCCAGCTGTGAAAGAATGGAAATAATTCAGCATAACCGAGCAAAGAACACCCACTCATTTCATGCGACAGAGGCAATGAGGTGACGGATACAGGGAAAAAATAATGGCATTATTGATATAAGGATGGAAACCAGGAAAAAAAAGGAAGGCTTTGGAAGACATTTGTGAGCTATAAAAAAATGTGGCAGCTGGTGTTATCAATTGGTTAGGAAATGAGTACGGTTTTGGGGCTAAGATTTTTTTTGTTAAAAATGTGTTTATTAAAATGCAATACATTGCATGTATTCAAATGCAATAAATCACATGCATTAGAGTGCAATAAATTGCATGTGTTAGAATGCAATACATTGCATTCATTAAATAATTGCATTAACTGCACTTTTATTATTAAATTTGAAGGAACAAAGTAGAGGCAAAGGGGAGAAGCCAAGATTAAAAGAAATGTAATGGACAAGAATAAAATATCAATAACTATACAGTGTGCTTGCAATTATCATAAATTATGAAGTTCATTATTTCCTCAATGGTTTGATTATACAGAGCTAAGTTCATTGTGTCATTTAAAAGAAACTGGAAATCTCTATGTAACTGTGAACACGCTATTAATATTGCCACTCTTTATCATTCTTCCAAAGATAAATGCACATAATCAGGTCAAGGAAAAAGGAGAAATGAAATGGATATAAAAAGCACAAATGAAAAACAATATTGAAAAATTACATAGTTTTAAATTCCCTCCTCTTGTAGTTGGTTGGTAATTATATCAACATGTTTATTAGAATTATTTTTGATTGCAGTCCTTATGTTGATTGCTTTCCCCTTAAATTCTGAAATTGTCTTTATGATTATTTTTTTTTGCATCCAGGAAGACTTCCAGAGCAAATCTGATTTTCCATTTATATCATAATTATTTAGTTCTTAATACGCTGCAAATGCAAATTCTTTTCTTTGGAAGGATTAAGAATATTCTGTCTTCTTGATTCTCATTGCACGTGTCTTTTGGAACTTATTACCTTTAGCACTACCTATGTTATTATTGTGGTTCGTAGCACAATCAGCCAGATGTTTAGATTGGAGTTTGCATGTTGAGTCCCCACCGTTAAGTTCTTCTCAAGGACTTGAGATAGGCAGATGTTGATGTTTGATGGTGTTAGAGGCCTCATCACAGGATGTAAGCGGTTCCGGGTAAAGCTGCCCTTTGCAATTGACTAATGGAGAATTTGTCACTGCCAATAATGTCCAAGTGATGCTCCAGTTGTTTATTATGATTGTGGTCAGTTGCACAGTCAGGCAGATGTTTAGACTGGATTTGACATTTTTATCCAAGCCCTTCCCAAGCACCTGGGCTAGGTGGATGTTGAGGTTTGATGATGTTAAAAGTATCATTGCAGGATGTCAGCTGATCTGAGTAAGGCCATCTTTTGCAACTGGTGAATTTGTCCTTGCAGATGGTGTTCAAGGGGTGCTCCAGATGTTTTGGGATTGCACCCAAGACATCAGTTACTATTTGCAAACTATGTCTGCTTTCTTTTGCCACAGTCGTTCTATTTCTATTTGCTGGCCTTTGTATTTTGAGAGTGAAGGTTCGTTCTCCAAGCGTGTGGGTTAGTTTCCGAACTTTTCATTACTAGGCTAAGTAACAACTTCAGCGGATTTTAGGGGATGTCAGCCTCGGTGTTCTTCTGCTTATAAGGTCTTCAGGTGTGGGTGTGTCAAGTGAGGGTCTTGTGATGGGTCTTGTGATGGGTCAGGGGTGAGTCATCAGTGAGAGGCTGGCGATGGGTCTTGTGATGACCCAGGGCACAGCACAAAGGCAATACAGACAGCTGGCAAGCTAAACCGTTCTTTAATTGCTGCAAATTTCCTCCAAATTCTCCCACATTTGCTGGCAAGCCTCCAACCCAAATACACAGACACACACCTTCCAGCCGACTCTGGCTGAAGGCAGTTTCAATACAGCCTGATGAGTATACAAATGTCCTCAAGGCCATAAAGATAACAAACCAAACCAAACATCCACTTAATGAGTCCGCTTGAATCTCAGCTTGCCTGCACAGTTTGCAAAGAGAGAAGTCCAAATGCAGCCTGAGGTCGTAATTCAGGAAATCCATGTGGTCAACCAGTCCAGTTGTCAAGGTGTCCAGGTTTCCCAACAAAGGCACAGAACAATACACAACTTTCCCAAGATTCAACGTTTGTTCCCAACAAAGTCCCCACCCCATAGCGGCTCCTTATATCTCAATCCCCAGATGTGCCTTGTGGGGTGGGGCGGGACGCTCTCCTCCCGAATAAGTGAGCCTGCCTGTGTTGTTCCCTCCTCCTCCTCTCCACTCTCCTAGCTCTAGGATCAGGTGGGGGTGGGCCTTGCTCCTCGTCTGAACTCTGCCTCCCCCGTTCCAAACCTGAACCTCCATGATTCACCCTCAGATGGAGGCATGACAGGTCTTATGACGGGGAGATTACAGTAGATTTGGGTCATTGGGTGGTGAACTGCTGTCGTGGGGGGCTTGCGTGGGATGGTTGAGGGCCGGTGCTGTCTACGGTTGATTTGGACCCTGCGGGGTTCATAGGCTGATTGTGGGTCGATGTGTCTGTTGTTGGAATTGCTTGTGGGGTGCCAGGCTTCGAAGAACTCACGAGTGTGGCTGGTAGTATTTTGTTCTCTTCTCCAGTTCTTTCTCTTCTCTTCTGCTGTCTCCAGGATCTGCCACATCTACTATCCAGATTTTTCCCCCCTTTCTTATCGACAATTGTTAAGTCTGGGGTGTTATGCAGCAGGTGCCTGTCTGTTTGAAATCTAAAGTTCCTGAGCACTGTAGCCTCATCACTTTATTTCATGATCCCACCTGTTCTTGCTTGCAGGCAAATGGAATTCCTGGCAGATCGACTCATGTCCCATTGTTGCTACTTTGTTGTGCCATTGCTTGGGCCACCCATAACACTGTCACCTAATGATAGATAATGATAATGATGATGATGATGATGATGATGATGATGATAATAATAATAATAATAATAATAATAATAATAAAGTTGGAAGGGACCTTGGAGGTCATCTAGTCCAACCCCCTGCTCAGGCAGGAAACCCTATACCATTTTGGATAAATGGCTGTCCAGTTCCTTCTTAAAAACTTCCAGTGTTGGAGCATTCACCGCTTCTGGAGGCAGGTTGTTCCACTGGCTAATTGTTCTCACTGTCAGGAAGTTTCTCCTTAGTTCTAGGTTGCTTCTCTCCTTGATTAGTTTACATCTGTTGCTTCTTGTCCTGCCTTCAGGCGCTTTGGAGAATAGCTTGACTCCCTCTTCTTTGGGGCAGCCCCTGAGATACTGGAAGACTGCTATCATGTCCCCCCTCGTCCTTCTCTTCGTTAAACTAGACATACCCAATTCCAGCAGCCGTTCCTTATATGTTTTAGCCTCCAGTCTCCTGATCATCTTTGTTGCTCTTCTCTGTACTCTTTCCAGAGTCTCAACATCTTTTTTACATTGCGGTGACCAAAACTGGATGCAGGAGTCCAGTTAATAAATACAGATCAATCAATCTCATGGGTTGGCTCCAAGTGCCAACTTCTCTTAACCATAAGAGGAGATGCTTCCCTCTTTGCTCACTGTCAACGCTGTTCTCTATTCTATCTTTCCGGACCCCATTCAATTACAAGGAAATACGGAGTCTCAGGTTTTCCATAACTTTCAGGACTGACACCAGGCCGAGGGGATAAAATGTTCTTCTCTTGCAAATTGGAGTCAGGATGTGGCTTGGCGTTCCCTCCCCAGTCTTCCTACTCAGCTGTTCAAGTGTGTTGGCCTGCAACACTCCATTCTTTTGTGTCTCGTTTGTTTTCCTCCAAAACCTGCAGACAAAGGGGAAGGTGACAATCCCAGTAAATGGATGACTCGAAGAAAACAGAACGTAAAAAATGAATTCGGAATTCCCTTTCCTGTTTGAAAGCCAACGACACGTTGATGAGCCAAGTGATTCGGTACGCGGGGGCAAATTGAAAATGCTATCAGAATAACAAGCAGGAAGAGAATTATATAACTATTGGATGAGAGATGTGGCTTTCCCACTGTATCCCACTGGGCAAGGAAGAAAGTTGCTGGCTGGACAATTATTTGCATTTTGTATACTGTACACTGCCCAAAATCCCTCTCTGAGGGAGATGTGTGGTTAAGAATTGGAAATAGGAAAGAAAGAAAGAAGAAAGGAAGGAAGAAAGAAAGGAAGAAAGAAAGAAAGGAAGAAAGAAAGAAAGAAAGAGAGAGAAAAAGAAAGGAAGGAAGGAAGGAAGGAACAACAGAAGGAAAGAAGGAAGGAAAGAAAGAAAGAAAAATAATTTTGTTTTAACAAAAACAGCGTTGGAAGGGACCCTGGAGGTCTTCTAGTCCAACCCCCTGCTCAGGCAGGAAACCCTATATCATTTTAGACCAGTGGCTGTCTAGTCTCTTCTTAAAGACTTCCAGTGATGGAGCACCCACAACTTCTGCAGGTAACTTGTTCCACTGATTGATTGTTCTAACAGTTGGGAAATTTCTCCTTTGTTCCAGGTTGCTTCTCTCCTTCATGAGTTTCCATCCATTGCTTGTTCTGTCTTCGGATACCTTGGAGAATAGGTTGACTCTCTCTTCTTTGTGGCAACCCCTTAGATATCAGAAGACTGTCATGTCACTTCTCGTCCTTCTTTTCACTAGATTAGGCAAACCCAATTCCTGCAATGGCTCTTCACATGTTTCAGCCACCATTCCCCTAATCATCCTAGTTGTTCCTCTCTGCACTCTTTCTAGAATCTCAATATCTTTCTTAGATTGTGGCGACCAAAACTGGATGCAGTTTCTCCTCAACTACTGCAGCCTTAGCATGGATCTTCCTAGGCCCAAGCTAGGGCTGCAGTGATTTAGGAGAAGCAGAGACAAATGCAAGGAATTTACTATCTAGAGCAGCGGTTCTCAACCTGTGGGTCACGACCCCATTTGGGGTTGAACGACCGTTTCACGGGGGTCGCCAAACACCGCAGTCCGCCATTTTTTCCCGCATTTCCCCCCTCATTTTCCCTCGGCCATTGGGCGCGCGGCGCGCATGCGCGATTCGGCCCGTCGCGCCACGCATGCGCGGTTTGGGCCACTGCACGCACACCGCGTATGCGCGATTCGGCCCGTCGCGCTGCGCATGTGCGATTCGGCCCATCGCGCCGCACATGCGTGGTTCGGCATATCGTGCGCGCGCCGCGCATGCGCGGTTCAGCCCGTCGTGCCGTGCATGCACAGTTAGGCCCGTCGTGCCACGCATGTGCGGTACGGGCCATCGCGCCACGCATGCGCACCGCAGGTCGGGGTCGCGCCGCGCATGGGCGGCGCAGGTGGGGTCTCGGCCTGAAAAAGGTTGAGAACCGCTGATCTAGAGGATCTACTATCCTCTTGGTAATAGATAGTTGGTTACTGCTATCCTTTGAAGGCATCTAGAATGAGGTAATATAGTGGTGAAGAACATGGTTTGGGACTGGGGACTTTTGGGGTGACTTTAGATCAGTCCTTCTCTCTCAGCCCAACGCACCTGCAATAATTATGTAGATGCCCATGGTAAAAATTAATATTACAGAACAAGGAAGATCGATGGCTAATCAATAATAATAATTATTAAATAAATAAATAAATAAATACATGTCTAGTTTATTGAAAAGAAGGCCTAGGGGTAACATGATAGCAGTGCTCCAATATCTCAGGGGTTGCCCCAAAGAAGAGGGAGTCAAGCTATTCTCCAAAGCACCTGAAGGCAGGACAAGAAGCAACAGGTGGAAACTAACCAAGGAGAGAAGCAACCTAGAACTAAAGAGAAATTTCCTGAAAGGGAGAGCAATTAATCAGTGGAACAACCTGCCTCCAGAAGCTGTGGGTGCTCCATCACTGGACGTTTTTAAGAAGAGACTGGAAAGCACCTATTTCAAATGGTATAGGTTCTCCTGCTTGAGCAGGGTGCTCTTCCGACTCTGTTATTCTGTTAAAAATTCAGAAAGATAATGCTGTGGATGTTTTGTTTATTATTTATTTATTTTATTTATTTTTCAAATTTATATGCCACCCTTCTCCTAGGACCCAGGGTGGCTTACAACAACAGTACAATAAAAAATGTAAAAATTAATTGCATTCATACAACATACAAACACAATCAGCTCACAGTCGCTGATGGAGGGACACTCCCAGGGCCCAGGGGCGGAGCACAGCTCATACGCCCCAAACCTGTCGGCATAGATGCGTCTTCAGCAGTTTCCGGAAAGCTAGGAGGGAGGGAGCAGTACGAATCTCTGAGGGAAGCTGGTTCCAGAGGGCTGGGGCAGCAACAGAGAAGGCCCTAGCCCTGGGCCCCGCCAGATGACATTGTCTAACAGACGGGACCCGTAGGAGGCCAACCCTATGCGCCCTAACCGGTCGCTGGGATTCATGAGCAGAAGATGGTCCTGCAAGTATCCTGGTCCATTGCCATAAAGGGCTTTATGCGTCATAACCAACACTTTGAATTGTGTTCGGAGACCAATAGGTAGCCAGTGCAGCTCGCGGAGAGCTGGAGTGATATGACCATGTCTTGGGAGACCCAAGATAGCTCGCGTGGCCGCATTCTGGACTACTTGTAGTCTCTGGACATTCTTCAAAGGTTTTAACACTTGATGGTTACTCCACTTCACTCTTAGTGCATTTGGCAACATCTAAATGGAGTAAATGAGTGCACAAACCTTTAGAAATCGGCTCCTGAAAAGAAAGCAAGTTTTTTTTTCCATTGGGAAAAAAAATATTTTATTTCAAGATACAGGTACCATCATATCCTATAGCTAAAAAAAATACGATTCGTAGAAGCATTGTAAAAATCACAGCTAGGCATACTCAAGTTATTTCAAAACATAGAACTTCTTGATGGAATGTCATGTCCCATAGACAAATTTGTTGAACTGCAGTAGGTTAAAAAAAAATAAAGTTGGGGAGGGAATATCTTTTCTACAAGGAAGCCCCTCCCCCCATCCATTTTCTCTCTTATCTCCACTGCCTCAACCCCTTTGCATTTGAAAGCCAGGCAAGTTTAATTAATTGCAATCAAAACCTTCAAAGGCCCCGCCAAGATGAAAGAGGGTTTCTAATTGCCATGTTATGATGTCAGCTTAAATGACTCGCCGGTTCCTCCAAATAGATTTTATTGAAATTTGGAGATGAGGAATTAATTGAGCAAGGACGCAGCTCCGTTTTTCCACCTTAAAGTAGCAAGTGATGGAAAGAAAAAGGGGGTGGGATGGGGGAACAGGGGACGGGCAAACCCGAGGAACCATGGAAAAATAATAAGAGTGAAAGAGGACTTATCACAATCAAGATAAATTAGAATGGATAAATGAAAAGCAAATTTGTTGTGACTCTGCTGTAGTATGATGCTTGGTCCGATGCATTTCAAGGTTAGTTGAAAGAAATATCGGTGGTTCTCGACTTACGACCACAAGCTCAAAATTTCCGTTGCTAAACAAGACATTTCTGAAGTGAGTTTTGCCCCGTGTTATGACTTTTCTTGCCACGTGAGTGAATCCCTGCAGTTTTTTAGTTAGTAATGCAGTTGTCATGCCTCTGTCGGAGCCTGAATCTGCGGAGGAAAATGAGCTGGAACGGGACCCTATGGAGGTCGAGGGAGAGGGGTCTGTGGCTTCAGAGGAATGTGGGGAAGAGCAGGCCAAGGCAGGCCAGGGCCCTTCAGCAGTGGGACAGGAGGAACAGGAGAGACAGAGTTTGTTTGTTTGTTTGTTTGTTTGTTTCGATTTCAGGTGATGAGCAAGGGCCACCCCCTCCTGATCCTAGAGCACGGAGAGTGAAGAGAAGGAGGGAACAACGCAGGCTGGCACAACTACTCGGGAGGAGAGCATCCTGCCCCTCTCCACAAGGCACACCTGGAGACTGAGATTTAAGGAGACACTGTGGGGAGAGGTATTTATCGGGAACAAATGCTGATTCCTTGGAGTTTTATGTGTGTTTTTGCTGATCTCTTGTTCTGTGACTTCTGCTTGGAAACCCGGAAACTCTGACCATTGGACTGGCAGACAACTTTGCTTGGAGGTTCAAAGATCTCGGACTGTATTTTGGCTCCCCTACTGAAAGTGCTCAGGCAAGCGTGTATTCACACAGACTCGTTAGGTTTATGATGTATGTGTCATTCCTTGTTATCTCCATGGCCTTGAGTAAATTCCTCTCCTAATCAGACCGTAGGTGAAACTACTTGCAGCTTGAGGCAGCTAAAGGTGTGTGTGTTCCTGTGTTTGGAGGCTGGCCAGAAACATGGGAACATTTGGGGAAACTTTGGAGCAATTAAAGGACGGTTTGAATTGCTAGCTGACTGCATTGCCTCTGTGCTGTGCCCTGGGTCATCACAGCAGTTAAGTTAATCTTCCCCGTTGACTTTGCTTGTCAGAAGGTGACAAAAGAGGATCACCTGACCCCAGTACATGCCAGTTGCAAAGCCTCCAAATCTTGATCACATGACCATGGGGAGGCTGCAACGGTCGTAAATGTGAAAAACGGTTGTAAGTCATTTTTTTTCAGGGCCCTTGTAACTTCAAATGGTCACTAAACAAACTGTGGGAAGTCAGCCCTCCCGAGAAGGAAATATTAAAAGGGCAGAAAAATATATTTCCTCAAAGGATCTTAAAGAGGCAGAAAAGCATGCCCAGTTTTATTAATAGTCCCAAGTCTTCCTCCCCCAAGCAGAAACCAGCTGTGTAGAAATGCAGATGTAAATAGTGCATCCAGGAAGGTTGGAGCCCACTAGCTAGAAGCTTAGGAAGACAAAGACACCTAAAATCTACATACCCCACCCAAACTCTAAGACAGGACATAATTGGATTAACTCACAGATGTCAAAGGGACACACTCAGACTCAGGTCAAAATACATGACACAGGAAATACAAAGCCTCAAACAGGAACAGGAAACAACCCCAAGAGCCCCAGAGGGTATAAAAACCCACTCCCTACAGGTGCTCTCTCTCTCTCTTTTCTGCCAGAGCCATCTTTCTGTCTGGCTCTCCTCTTCAATAAACTGCAACCTTCTTTCTAAAGCAGTCGCCATGTTGTTGATTCCCGGTTTGGACTGAACCATGATGAAAATAGGGAAGGAAAAAGGGAAGAGAAAAAAAGTGTGGCGTAAAGAGGGAAAAAGGAACAGAAAGCACTGACTTCTGACTCTTTTTAGCGCAGTAGAATAAGATAGTAAGATTATATAACCTCAGCTTTTTACTTTTACCCATAATATGTGCTAGCCATTTCTGTGACAGCAAACTTATATAATCAGCAAAAGCCGAAGTCAAATTTTTAGAGATCGTATTTATTCTTAGCTACTTCCATTGCAGCAGTGAATAAAGAAGATGGCTACCTATTTGCCGAAGTTCTTCCAACACCTGCTATCGTTCCCTCAAGGACATATTTTAGGTGTTAATTGCTTGCTTCTGTCCTCAAAACTTTCTGCTAGAAATTGGGACCCCTGGAGACCCATAAGCAGAGGTGCTAACAGAGGCAGCCCATTTGGCAGAATGTGGCGTTCACAGCTTCAAAGCGATCTTCCTGCACTGGATAAATGTCACTTATTCCTCAGTGGCAGGACAGCAGTTCCTATCTGGAGCGTGTCGCTCGCTGGATGACATTACAGCAGGATCACAAGCAGGCTGGGTCTTAGATAGGGTAGATGCACATTATTATTGTTTTTTTTACCTTAACATTTTATTAAAGTTTACCTTGAGATAAAAATACAAAATGAAACAAGGGTAAGAAAAGTTAAAGAGTAAAGAGGAGGGGGAAAGAAAGAAAGATAGGAGAAGAAGAAAGAAAGAAAAAGAAAAGAAAGAAAGAGAAAGAAAAGAAAAGAAAGAAAGAAACAGAAAGAAAGAGGAGGAAGGACATACAAAATGAAACAGAAGTTAGAAAAGATAAAGAGGAAAGAAAAAAGAAAGAAAAAAGAAGAAAGAGAAAAACAGAATAAAAGAAAGAACAAAAGAACAAAAGAAAGGAAGGAAGGAAGGAAGAAAGAAGGAAGAAAGAAAGAAGAAAGAAAGAAAGAAGGAAGGAAGAAAGAAAGGGAGGGAGGGATATACAAAATTTAAACAAAAGAAAGAACAAAAGAAAGAAAAAGGAAGGAAGGAAGGAAGGAAGGAAGGAAGGAAGGAAGGAAGGAAAAGAGACAGAGGGATGGAACTCCGAGTCTCCTGGTGATTGGCCCAAAGCTGACCCAGCCAGCTTTCATGCTTAAGGCGGGACTAGAACTCACTGTCTCCTGGTGATTGGCCCAAAGTCATCCAACTGGCTTTCATGCTTAAGGCGGGACTAGAACTCACTGTCTCCTGGTGATTGGCCCAAAGTCATCCAACTGGCTTTCATGCTTACGGCGGGACCAGAACTCACTGTCTCCTGGTGATTGGCCCAAAGTCATCCAACTGGCTTTCATGCTTAAGGCGGGACTAGAACTCACTGTCTCCTGGTGATTGGCCCAAAGTCATCCCACTGGCTTTCATGCTTAAGGCGGGACTAGAACTCACTGTCTCCTGGTGATTGGCCCAAAGTCATCCAACTGGCTTTCATGCTTAAGGCGGGACTAGAACTCACTGTCTCCTGGTGATTGGCCCAAAGTCATCCAACTGGCTTTCATGCTTAAGGCGGGACTAGAACTCACTGTCTCCTGGTGATTGGCCCAAAGTCATCCAACTGGCTTTCATGCTTAAGGCGGGACTAGAACTCACTGTCTCCTGGTGATTGGCCCAAAGTCACCCAGCCAGCTTTCATACCTAAGGTGGGACTAGAACTCTGAATCACCTGGTGATTGGCTCAAAGTCACCCGGCCAGCTTTCATGCCTAAGGCCGGACTAGAACTCACTTACCGGTTATACTCCTTCCTTCCTTCCTTCCTTCCTTCCTTCCTTCCTTCCTTCCTTCCTTCCTTCCTTCCTTCCTTCCTTCCTTCCTTTCCTTCCCTACCCTCTCTTTACATCCCTCTGCTCTCTTCCCCATCTCCTTCCTTCCTTCCTTTCTTCCTTTTCTACCCTCTCTCTACATCCCTCCGCTCTCTTCCCCACCTCCTTCCTTCCTTCCTTCCCTACCCTTTCTCTACATCCCTCCACTCTCTTCCCACTTCCTTCCTTCCTTCCTTCCTTCCTTCCTTCCTTCCTTCCTTCCTTCCTTCCTTCCTTCTGTACCCTCTCTCTACATTCCTCTGCTCTCTTCCCCACTTCCTTCCTTCCTTCCCTACCCTCTCTACATCCCTCCGCTGCCTTCCCCACCTCCTTCCTTCCCTACCCTCTCTACATCCCTCCGCTGCCTTCCCCACCTCCTTCCTTCCTTCCTTCCTTCCTTCCTTCCTTCCTTCCTTCCTTCCTTCCTTCCTTCCTTCCTTCCTTCCCTATCCTCTCTCTACATCCCTCTGCTCTCTTTCCTACCTCCTTCCTCCCTCCCTCCCTTCCTTCCTTCCCTACCTACTCTCTACATCGCTCCGCTCTCTTCTCCACCTCCTTCCTTCCTTCCTTCCTTCCTTCCTTCCTTCCTTCCTTCCTTCCTTCCTTCCTTCCTTCCTTCCTTCCCTACCCTCTCTACATCCCTCCGCTGCCTTCCCCACCTCCTTCCTTCCTTCCTTCCTTCCTTCCTTCCTTCCTTCCTTCCTTCCTTCCTTCCTTCCTTCCTTCCTCCCTCCCTCCCTCCCTCCCTCCCTCCCTTCCTTCCTTCCTTCCTTCCTTCCTTCCTTCCCTATCCTCTCTCTACATCCCTCTGCTCTCTTTCCCACCCCCTCCCTCCCTCCCTCCCTCCCTCCCTTCCTTCCTCCCTTCCTTCCTTCCATTACTTGCTACTGTGTTTCTAGCCTAACAACTGCAGTGATTCACTTACTGTAACAAGTACAGCAAGAAAGATTTGACAACGGGGCAAAACCCACTTAACAATGGCCTCCCTTAGCAACAGAAATTTAGGGCTCCTGGTTTTATGTCAAGGATTATTGTCTATCACGGTGGGCTTTTCTTAGGGTCAAAGTGACCCTAATTAGAGACAGTTCACATGAAAAAAGGAATATAGTGACACCATCCTGTTTCTAAACCAGAAGCCTTTGTTTGTTGTTTCCTGGCAATGGTTTACCAAAGAACCACAGCTTGTTCACGCCAACAGAAATGAGGAACAGCGAATTCCACTGTTGTATCTTGGTTTATAAGCCATGCCACATCTGTACATATGTAAGCCCTCCATGGGGCCATTTATGGATCCATGATGGAAAGCTTCAGGCGATCATTGAACAGCTGGAAAGGAAGAAAAGCAATTAATCTGTTGACAGATTTGTCGTTTAAACATTAACAGGATTGTTGAAAGCAAATATTGGCAGTTGTCTCGGGTGTCTTTGGGGACCTGCAAGGCATCCTAAGCAGAAATGTGATTTGGGCTCCACCAATATTTCACTAATTAAATTAAATTGAATTTGAATTAAACACACATTCGCTCTCAGACCCAAATTAGAAGGACAGATTAGATCTGATGAATCGGGACAAACTCCATCTTAAGCTAGCATGGTGTTTCTCCCCGTGGTCAATCAGGGTCTAGGACAGGGGTCTTCAAACTTGGCCCTTTTATGACTAGTGGACTTCAACTCCCAGAATTCCTCAGCCAGGCATGCTGGCTGTGGAATTCTGGAAGTCCACAAGTCATAAAAGGGCCAAGTTTGAAGACCCTTGACTTATGGACTTCAACTCCCAGAATTCCTCAGCCAGGCATGCTGGCTGTGGAATTCTGGAAGTCCACAAGTCATAAAAGGGCCAAGTTTGAAGACCCTTGACTTATGGACTTCAACTCCCAGAATTCCTCAGCCAGGCATGCTGGCTGAGGAATTCTAGAAGTCCACAAGTCATAAAAGGGCCAAGTTTGAAGACCCTTGACTTATGGACTTCAACTCCCAGAATTCCTCAGCCAGGCATGCTGGCTGAGGAATTCTGGAAGTCCACAAGTCATAAAAGGGCCAAGTTTGAAGGCCCTTGACTTATGGACTTCAACTCCCAGAATTCCTCAGCCAGGCATGCTGGCTGAGGAATTCTGGAAGTCCACAAGTCATAAAAGGGCCAAGTTTGAAGACCCTTGACTTATGGACTTCAACTCCCAGAATTCCTCAGCCAGGCATGCTGGCTGAGGAATTCTGGAAGTCCACAAGTCATAAAAGGGCCAAGTTTGAAGAGCCTGGTCAAGGACAATTCAGCGTGGTCAACTCACTGCGGAACAATTTGCCATGGGACAGGAGTTACACTAACACCGAAGAAACGGTGGAACAGAATCATGAAAGGAAAGGAAATGGAAGTGACAAAAAATTAAAATGTTTTTAAAATTATTTTAAATACTTGAATGGAATTGTTGAATTGTCTCCTAGCAGGTTGTCATGGGGTGAGCTAGCCATGGTGAATTGGCAGTGCATGTTGGCTGTGGTGACTTGGTCACACCAAGCTGTCCCATTCTGGGCCAGTCAGATGGCCTTGAGATGTTCACAAACGGGTAGTAGAGGTATAACTTGCACTAATGTCCCTCTACTCTAGAGCAAGGCTCTCCAAACCTGGCAACTATAACACTTCAACTCCCAGAATTCCTCAGCCAGCCTGATGGTTGCAGTGTCCCGTCTTGTTTAGTGATGGAAATTTTGAGCTCAACAATTGAGCACTCCCTGTTCTTAAACCTAGCTAAATACACCTCTGTTGGAAGAAAAGTCTTCATCATGGTTCATCCAAGCTGAGAACCAACATGGCAACTGCTTTGGGAAGAAGGTTGCAGTTTATTGAAGAGGCGAGCCAGACAGAAAGATGGTTCTGGCAGAAAGTGAACACATGTAGGGAGTGGGTTTTTATACCCTCTGGAGCCTTTTGTTTGTGGAGTTGTTCCTGTGGCATGAACTTTGACCTGAGTCTGAGTGTGCCTTTCTGGTATTCTGATGGTGATGGGTTAATCTTATTATGTCCAAAGGTCATATCCTGCTTCCCTGGGGCTGGGGCTAATGACTCTGGAATATATACGGTAGATTTTTAGGTCAGACATGTCAAACACAAGGCCCGGGAGCCAGATACGGCCCGCGAAGTGGTTACATGTGGCCCGCAAAGCCATCCTGGAAACGGCCCCCGCTGCCTTAGCCCTGGCCCAAGCCGGCCGGCAGCCAATGTACAATTTTGTGGTGGTCATCTGTGCTGAAATGCATTCAGTCTTAGCTCCAGAAGGCCGTCTGGAAGCAGCGAGGAACCAGCCCCTGCCGCGTCGGCCCCGTCCCCTGGGTGCATGCTGGGGAGGGGTCCCCCTTTGTGAGGAATGAAGAAATGCACCATCGTTTGGAAGTGGCCAGCAAATGGCCCTCGCCTACTTCACCTATCCGGCTTGATGGGCTCTGCCCTGGTCCCACCCCCTTCTGCCAGAGACCCTCAGATCTGTCCCACTCCTGCCCAGCCCCCCCACAAGCACCCTTGACGTGAACGATGTAGAGCTGGCCATGCCCACCCAGTAGGCCACACCCATTCCATCCACACCCACCCTGGCCACACCCACCCAGCCCCCCCCGAGGGCAACCACAATGCTGATGTGGCCCTCAATGAAATTAAGTTTAACACCCCTGTTTTAGGCCTTTGTCTTCTTAATCTCCTAGCTTCAATCTTCCTGAATGGATTATCACATCTGCATTTCTACAGAGCTGGTTTCTGCTTGGGAAAGGGAGACTTGGGGGCTATTAAGAAAAACTGGGCATGCTTTTCTGCCTCTTCAAGATCCATTGAGGAAATATATTTTTCTTCCCTTTTAATATTTCCTTCTCTGGGGGGGAGGGGGCTGACTTCCCACACCTCAACGGATCCGCTCCTGCATTGCCTGCAGAAGTACAAGATTTAAGCTCTAGAAATCTCCAGAAATAAACTAAAAAAAGAAAAGAAAATGGTGACCGAATCCTCTGCAACCTCTAGAAAGAAATCAATCTTGAGAAACTGAACTTTCCCAAATCAAGAAAACAATGCTTCCTACACTCCCCAATTACTTACGACGTCGTATCCAACGTTCCTTAAGGGAGGGGAAAAAAGGTTTTACCTTTAATATCACCTTAGGAGGGCACCTCTTTTAATCAATCGTGCAGAGAAACACCATCGCAAGCATTAAATCAACGGCTTCGGGAGGGCTGGTAAGGGGCCGCAGGCTCTTTAATAAGAGGAAAAATGCAGAGATCTCTCTCTCTCTCTAGGCCTTCAGCCAATTTGCCTGAAGAAATATCCCCGCACCATATTGATCTGGAGGCTGCGGGCCGCCTTGTGCGACAGGATTAATATTAACTTGGTGATGTTGCAGTAAATAACGCCTTCAGTCTTACCATGCTGGTGGGCTAGCCCTAATGACGATCTGAATTATTCTAGGCCGAGATAATCATTGTTCATAAGTTCAATTAAGCCACTGGGTTTACACCTGTCCCTTGATGGAAAAGATGAAATTACGGTGGAAACAGAGAGAAAATGAAACACAATGAACCATTACAGAGATTTTTTTTTTCTTCCCAAGACCCCGTTCGCTACAGCAATTCCTAAGCTATAATGACATTTTGCTGATCTGTTTGTAAGTTCCCCTGATTAAACCTGGAGCTTTGGAGAGAATACAATTGCACGTGTTGGGATTTTAGCTTCCGTACATTGTAGTAGTCCAGAGGTTAAAGAAGCAGATGTCATGGTGGAGCAATATCTTAGATGCTACGTTTCTTACCAACAGACGAACTGGACTGATCTCCTCCCTTTTGCGTAGGTGGCGTACAATAATTCTGTGCACAGCAGCCCTGGCTACACACCGTTCAGGTGTGGCCACAGGGAAAGAGTTCAGCCCAATACCTGAATATCCTCAGTTGCCCTCTGCTTCCCAGACACTTGATCAGTGGGTGAGGGGGCGGGAAGAAGTTTGGAGAAACACAAAAACTGCTTTAAAAAAGACTTTTGAAACCTATAAAAAGCAGGCTGATAAAAAGAGGCCTCCCCAAAGAACATTCCAAGTTGGAGAGAAGGTCTATCTGTCAACTAAATATCTACACCTCAAATTACCTAGCAAGAAATTGGGACCTAAATTCTTGGGACCTTTCTCCATAGTAAGGATCATCAACCCAGTCACAGTGGAACTAAAACTGCCTAGACTTTTAGGGAAAATTCACCCAGTTTTCCATTGTAGCTGGTTGAAGCCTTATCGAGGCTCCTCTTTAAGACCTCCGAAGAAGAAGGCGCCTGGGCCCCTCGTAGTTGCAGGACAGACCCACTATGAAGTAAAATGTATTCTTGACTCTAGAGTTTTTAAAGGGAAATTGCAGTACCTAATGCAATGGAAGGGATACCCGTTGTCTGAAGCCACATGGGTGAAATCGAGTGAAGTGAAAGCTGACAGATTGGTCAAAAAGTTTCATGTGAAGCACCCCAACCAACTGAAAGATAACCCTTGACATATGCTTTTGTTTACTTTACAGGATTTGCCCTTCTTGTAAGGGGAGCCGAATGTCAACGCTGCAAATATTGTATATTCTTGCTTTGACAATATGCAGAACTGTCTGGTATTTTTGGGGTTAATATAGAGCAGATGGGGGTGGGAGCAAAGCTTGGGAAAGAAAGAGGAAGGAAACCGTTGACCTTCACATTAATTGGATAAGTGAGATATGACAGCTAATTTACGGAGGGAACATGCTGATAATTAAACTGCTCAGAGAAAGATAACTTAGTTCTTAGCATAAACCTGTTATGCCTGTGCCGACATTTTGTAACAATAAAAGATTTTTAGGAAAATAAAGGCCTGGAAGTTCTTTGAAGTGTTTCATTAGCCGGAATCATAATAGCAGACTAGAAATCAAGAGACTGTGAATTGTAATCCTGGTTTAGGGAAGAAGGCTAGCTGGATGATTCTGGGCCAATCACTAGGAGACTGTGAGTTCTAGTCTCGCCTTAGCCATGAACGCCAGCTGGATGACTCTGGGCCAATCACCAGGAGACTGTGAGTTCTAGTCCTGCCTTAGCCATGAACGCCAGCTGGATGACTCTGGGCCAATCACCAGGAGGCTGTGAGTTCTAGTTTCACCTTAGCCATGAACGCCAGCTGGATGATTCTGGGCCAAACACCAGCAGACTGTGAGTTCTAGTCTTGTCTTAGCCATGAACACCAGCTGGATGACTCTGGGCCAATTGCCAGGAGATAATTAAATAAATTCCCTAACAGTGAAGACAACTAACCAGTGGAACTGCTTGCCTCCAGAAGTTGTAGGTGCTCCATCACTGAAGGCTTTTAAGAAGAGACTGCACAGCCATTTGTCTGGAATGATACAGGGCAGGCATGTCAAACTGTCCTTCCCTCTGGTGCTTTGGTGAATAATGTGACCCCCATCTCTTCTTTGGGGCAGCCTCTCAAATACTGGAATACGGCTATCATGTCTCCCCTGTTTCTTCTTTTCTTTAGACTAGCCAAACCCAAGTTCGCAGTCGTTCTTCGTATGTTTCGATCTCCAGGCTTTTGATCATCTTAGTTGCTCTTCTCTGAATTTTTTCCAAACTTTCAACCTCTTTTTTGTGATATGGTGACCAAAATTGGCTGCAATATTCCAGGTGTGGTCTTACTAGGGCTTTATAAATACTGACACTTCACGTGCTTTTGATTCTATGCCTCTGTTTATACAACCCAGGATTGTATTAGCTTTTTTGGCTGCTGCTGCACACGGCTGGCTCACGGTTAAGTGATCGTCCACTAGGACTCCAAGGTCCCTCTCACAGGGACTGCTTTTAAGCCAGGTCTTGCCCAATTTGTATTTGTACCTTTCATTTTTCCTGTCTAAGTGTAAGACTTTGCTTTTCTCCACGTGGAAACTTATTTTGTTGGATAGAGCCCATTTTTCAAGTTTGTCAAAATCTTTTTGGATCCTGAGTTTGTCTTCTGGGGTGCTGACTACTCCTGACAGTTTGTGTCATCTGCGAATTTGATGAGTTCCCCTTCAATTTCCTCGTCTAAGTCATTTAAGAAGATGTTGAAGAGTACTGGGCCTAAGACGGAACCTTGTGGTACCCCACTACTTACTTCTCTCCATGTGGATGTAGTGTAGATAGATCAGAGAGTAGAGTAGAGTAGAGTAGAGTAGAGCAGAGCACATAGAGTAGAGTAGAGCAGAGCACATAGAGTAGAGTAGAGTAGAGCAGAGCACGTAGAGTAGAGTAGAGTAGAGTAGAGCAGAGCAGAGCACATAGAGTAGAGTAGAGCAGAGCACATAGAGTAGAGTAGAGTAGAGCAGAGCACATAGAGTAGAGTAGAGCAGAGCACATAGAGTAGAGTAGAGTAGAGCAGAGCACGTAGAGTAGAGTAGAGTAGAGTAGAGCAGAGCAGAGCACATAGAGTAGAGTAGAGTAGAGCAGAGCACATAGAGTAGAGTAGAGTAGAGTAGAGCAGAGCACATAGAGTAGATAGATTAGATAGAGTAGAGTAGAGTAGAGTAGAGTAGAGCAGAGCACATAGAGTAGAGTAGAGTAGAGTAGAGCAGAGCAGAGCACATAGAGTAGAGTAGAGTAGAGCAGAGCATGTAGAGTAGAGTAGAGTAGAGTAGAGTAGAGCAGAGCACATAGAGTAGATAGATTAGATAGAGTAGAGTAGAGTAGAGTAGAGCAGAGCACATAGAGTAGAGTAGAGTAGAGTAGAGCAGAGCAGAGCACATAGAGTAGAGTAGAGTAGAGCAGAGCACGTAGAGTAGAGTAGAGTAGAGTAGAGCAGAGCACATAGAGTAGATAGATTAGATAGAGTAGAGTAGATTAGAGTAGAGCAGAGCACATAGAGTAGAGTAGAGTAGAGTAGAGTAGAGCAGAGCAGAGCACATAGAGTAGAGTAGAGTAGAGCAGAGCACATAGAGTAGAGTAGAGTAGAGTAGAGTAGAGTAGATAAAGTAGAGTAAATAGAATAATAAAACATAGAATAATAGAATTGGAAGGGACCTTGAAGGTCTTCTTGTCCAACCTCCTGCTTGAACTGGAGACCCTATACCATTTCAGATAAATGATTGCCCAGTCTCTTTTTGAAAGCCTTGAGTGATGGAATACCCACGACTTCTGAAGCCATTCCATTAGTTGGATCGTCCTTGCCGTTAGAAAATTTCTCCTTCGTTCTACGTTGCTTCTCTCCATTGGATTAGTTTCTAGCCATTGTTTCTCAACTTATCTTTTGGTGCTTTGGAAAACAATTTGACCCCTCTCATCTTTGTAGGAGCCCCTCAGATATTGGAAGACTCCTCTCATGTCTCCCCTAGTCCTTCTTCCCATTAAACTAGAACATGCCCAATTCCTGTAACTGTTCTTTATATATTTTAACCTCCAGCCCCCTAATCATCTTTGTTGCTCTTCTCTGCACTCTTTCCAGAGTCTCAACAGATAAGAGTAGATCAAAGTCAAGTAGAGTAGTATATTTATGGTGATTTGTGGGTTCTCCAACTCTGCAGGTCTTTAAAAAGAGGTAAAACAGTCATCTCTTATGGATGGTTAAACTGTTTTTCCTGCACACCGCAGAGAACTGGACGAGATAACTCTCCTGGTCTCTTTCAACCCTACAATTCTCTAATGCTATGATGAACGAATGACCCATTTTATCTACTCTCTTGTCATCTAAGCTAATGCACTTTTGATGGGGGAGAATTGGCTGCGTCCAATTAGCTGGTTGTTTTCAAGGGCTAAATTAAGACTTAACTAAATCTTAGGGTGATTATTATCCGTAACCAGCCAGCAAGTTTTCATAAATGGACTAATGCATCATGCAAAGATCTACTTGTCTCCTTCAATCACATAAATCTTCTTCCCTCACCCGTTATTAAGTCATAGAAAACCATGGCTTTTCCTCAGCACACTCCAGTTGTATAGCTATGGGTTTTTTTTTTCATTAGCCAGTGCATTAAAAAAAAAGTCTCAAGGTTATTTGTACAAAGTTCTGAAATGAATGTATCCTTATCTCAAAGGACTATCAACCCATAACTGGACACTGGGAGATATTTTTTTTTAAAAAAGGAAAGTGAGACAAAAACTAAGAGAGAGAGAGAGAGAGAGAGAGAGAGAGAGGGAGGGAGGGAGGAGAGAGAGAGAGAGAGAGAGAGAGAGAGAGAGAGAGAGAGAGAGAGAGAGAGAGAGAGAGAGAGAGAGAGAGAGCAAAGGGTCACAACCCATCATCTACATAAATTTTATTTCGGATGATGAGAAAAGGGAGATTAAATTTTATGAGCAACTTGAAATGCTGAATGAGATCTCAGGCAGCTCAAATAGAGGCTGAAAGGAATTCTGATTTTTTTTTGTCTTCAAGCGATGGCAAAATAATCTCCATTATTAGTTTGAGGCTCCACTGAGCCTGCAATAGAACGTATGAGGGTTCACCTTTTAATCAAATGAAATACATAGGTTATTATTTATTTATTTGAGTTTTATCCCATCTTTATTACTTTATAAGTAACTAAAGGCGATGAACAGATAAAATACTCCATCTTTCTCCCGTTTGCCGCACAACAACAATCCTAGGAAGTGGGTGGAGCTGAGAGTGAGCGACTGGCCCCCAAATCACCTAGCCAGCTGTCATGCCTAAGGCACGACTAGAATTCACAATCTCTTGATGGATTGTCCCAAAGTCACCCAGCCGGCTTTCAGGCCTAAGGCGGGACTAGAACTCACAATCTCTTGGTGATTGACCCAAAGTCACCCAGCCATCTTTCATGCCTAAGGTGGGACTAGAATTCACAATCTCTTGGTGATTGGCCCAAAGTCACCCAGCCGGCTTTCATGCCTAAGGCGGGACTAGAACTCACAATCTCTTGGTGAATGGCCCAAAGTCACCCAGCCGGCTTTCATGCCTAAGGCGGGACTAGAACCCACAATCTCTTGGTGATTGACCCAAAGTCACCCAGCCATCTTTCATGCCTAAGGTGGGACTAGAATTCACAATCTCTTGGTGATTGGCCCAAAGTCACCCAGCCGGCTTTCATGCCTAAGGCGGGACTAGAACCCACAATCTCTTGGTGATTGGCCCAAAGTCACCCAGCCGGCTTTCATGCCTAAGGTGGGACTAGAATTCACAATCTCTTGGTGATTGGCCCAAAGTCACCCAGCCGGCTTTCATGCCTAAGGCGGGACTAGAACTCACAATCTCTTGGTGAATGGCCCAAAGTCACCCAGCCGGCTTTCATGCCTAAGGCGGGACTAGAACCCACAATCTCTTGGTGATTGGCCCAAAGTCACCCAGCCATCTTTCATGCCTAAGGTGGGACTAGAATTCACAATCTCTTGGTGATTGGCCCAAAGTCACCCAGCCGGCTTTCATGCCTAAGGCGGGACTAGAACTCACAATCTCTTGGTGAATGGCCCAAAGTCACCCAGCCGGCTTTCATGCCTAAGGCGGGACTAGAACCCACAATCTCTTGGTGATTGGCCTAAAGTCACCCAACTGTCTTTCCTGATAAATGACTCATCTCACCTTTTTTTTTTTTTTGAGCATCTTCAGCTTCCTTCGGAAGTCTCCCACGCCTCGTTTCTCTTTGTGTTTCGGGTGCTGAGACCTGGTGTGTGTATCTGTGTGTTTGTGTATGTGTGTAGAAATGTCCCTGTGCTACTTCCCTAATCCTCCCCTTGTCCTCGTTTCTCCGGTCCAAGCTGCCTCCCTTTTCTTCTTCGTGCATGTTTGCCTTTGATAAAGAGAACACACTTCTGATAAAGCTGTTCCCCTGGAAACACTACAGGGCTTTAAAAAAAATTATTACCGAGCTTTTTAATTAAAAAAAACACCCCACCCTTCATACACTTTAATCCATTAAATACATTTTGATTGTTTCCAGTTGGGATGAAGACCAAAAAGACTTTGACAGATGCTACCCCCTCCTCGCCTCCTAAGAAAAAAGAGGACACAAAATAAGGGTGTGTGGAAGGATTGAAGTCTATGGTAGCAGGTGTGTGTCTTCGTGTGAATGGGAGTCAGGGTTGACACGTGGAAATTGCCCTGCAGTTTTCTTGGCAAGGTTTTCCAGAAGAGGTGCTATTGCCTATTTCCAAGGGCTAAGAGGGAGAGACTGGCCCAAGGTCTGCCAGCTGACTTTCTACCAAAGGTGAGACTAGAACTCACCATCGCCTGGTTTCTAACCTGGTGTCTTAACCACTAGACCAGGGGTCTTCTAACTTGGCCCTTTTATGACTTGTGGACTTCAACTCCCAGAATTGAAGGGATCTGTTCTGGGCCCAGTGCTCTTCAACATCTTCATCAACGATCTGGACAAGGGGATAGATGGGGAACTCATCAAATCTGCAGACGACACCAAGCTGGCAGGAATAGCCAACACTCCAGAAGACAGGCTTAGGATACAGGAGGATCTGGACAGACTGGAACACTGGGCGCTATCTAACTAAATGAAATTCAATGGAGAAAAAAGCAAGGTTCTACATTTAGGCAAGAAAAAACCAAATGTGTAGGTATAATATAGGGGGTACCTTACTCAATAGTAGTAACTGTGAGAGGGACCTCGGAGTCCTAGTGGACAATCACTTAAATATGAGCCAGCTGTGTGCTGCAGCTGCCAAAAAAGCCAACACAGGGCTAGGCTGCATTAACAGAAGGATAGAATGAAGATCATGTGGAGTATTAATACCACATTACAAGGCCTTGGTAAGGCCACACTTGGAATCCTGCATCCAGTTTTGGCCACCACGATGTAAAAAAGATGCTGAGACTCTAGAAAGAATGCAGAGAAGAGCAACAAAGATGATCAGGGGACTGGAGGCTAAAACATATAAGGAACGGTTGCTGGAATTGGGTATGTCTAGTTTAATGAAGAGAAGGACGAGGGGGGATATGATAGCAGTCTTTCAA